>PVKZ01001523.1:0-155238 GCA_004027375.1 Macroglossus sobrinus | reverse complement strand
TGGGGAAGTTTTTCTCCATCCTGTGGGGCTGAAGTCCATGTGTTCACATTTGTTTGCTGCCATAACTGCACTTAATATAGCTCCTTGTAAATTAGATTGTGATAGGAACTAAGCTGTAAACTCGACAAAGAAAGAAGACACTGTGGTCTAGCTGGAAGGGTAACACAATACAGGTGAGGCTGGCTGGCTAAGTGGGGAGTCTGCCAGTGCCACTTGTTCTCATGAAATTTAAATGAACACACATAACTATTATTCTTTCTCTTTTTTAAAAAATTTATTTTTCAGTGACGGTGGATATATAATATTATATTAGTTTCAGGTGTATATTATAGCAACTCGACATCTATGTACCTTGCAAAGTGATGACCCCGAAAAGTCTAGTTCTCACCTGGCACTTTATATAATAATGTATTCTTTCTTCTGCCACATTGTATTCTTAGGATAAATGTACCACACTTGATTTATTTATTCATTCTCCTTTCAATAGACATTTAAGTTGGTGTCTGCTACCCCCTTTTTTTCATTACAAAGAACATAGATAGCCCCCATTCCTAGTGCATAGATGGCATAGAATAAATATTGCAGTGAATAAATATTGCAATGGGTGTTCTCATACTTGAGTCTTTGTAGAAGTAGAGGGATGTCCTCCCTACCTGGGAGTGGAAGTTGACATTCTGGGCTGATTACTCTTTTTGTGGGGAGTGTAGGGGCAGTCCCAGGAACTATACAATGGTTTTTTTTGTTTGCTTGTGTTTTGCAATCTTCTTTCTATTACAGCTGACACTCAGGATTATATTAGTTTCAGGGGTACAGCATAATGGTTAGATACTTATATACCTTACAAAGTGATCCCCCCATAAGTCTAGTACCTACCTGACAACATATAGTTATTACAATATCATTGACTATATTCCTTGTGCTGTACTTCACAGTCCCATGACCATTTTGTAACTGCTAATGTGTACTTTTTAATCCCTTCATCTTTGTCACCCAGTTCCCAAACCCCTTCCATCTGGTGACCATCAAAATGTTCTCTGTATCTGTGAGTTTGTTTTGTTTATTTTGTTTTTTAGATTCCACATATAATTTAAATCATATGATATTTATCTTTCTCTGCCTGACTTATTTTACTCAGCACAATATCCTCTAGGTCTACTCATGTTGTTGCAAATGGTAAAATTTCATCCTTTTTTTACTGCTGGGTAATATTCCATATGTACCACCTCTTCCTTATCCATTCACCTATCAATGGACAACTAGGTTGTTTCCATATTTTTGCTATTGTAAATAATGTTGCAATGGATTGATTCTTTTTTTATTCTTATATTTGTTTTTTTTCAATTACAGTTGACATACAATATTATATTAGTTTTAGGTGTAATGGATTGACTCTTAATTAATGCAGCCCAAATGCACAAAGACACAGATAGAAGGGGAATGTCATAGCATGCTTGTGAGATGAAATAATCAGAAACAAGCCAGTAAAATACAGGAATGGTCTATAAAATAAGAATTTAGCATAATTATAATTAGAAGAAAATCACAAATCCCTTTCTTTTGAAAATGCAATAAAAATTCTCTGAAATGTTTTATATCATGGGGATATCCTCATGAATGAAAGAAAACTGAATGATAAACTGCAAAAATATAGATAGCCTCAATTTCAAGCAAAGCATATAGGCCTATCTCTGCAGTGAAAATGACTGTTTGAAAACTCAGCCACAAATAAACAGGAATATGGCTGAGCTGCCAGATTCAGAATCAAATTCAAGAATACGAGCAAGTCATGAGGACTTTGCATTCCTTTTGACCCAGTAATTCAACTTCCAGCAGTTCTTTCTAGGGAATTAATGAGGTCCAAAGACAGATCTGAATGGAGGTTGGGCATTCTATTTTTCCTCTGGAGAGTGAAATGTTAGGAAAACATTTCCCCTCACAGAGGTTCTTTCCTTTTCTTAGGAGGTCTTTACCCAGCTGACTCTAACCCATTATACTTTCAAATTTTCCCCCTTCTCAGGGAGGGAGGCAGTTCACCTGGTTCACTAAAGCAGAAAAGGCATATGTTTTAGTATTAGAGTTCTACCTGAGAAGCAGAACCAGCAGTGTGTGAGAGGAATTGTGCCCTGCCCTGCCCCTGTACTGTGACCCCGCGTCATCCATATGTTTAGGTTGTAACCCACAGGACCTCAAAATGTGACTGTATTTGGAGATGGGGCCTTTAAAGAGATAGGGTAAAATAAGATTACTAGGGTGGGCCCTAAGCCAGCACGACTGGCGTTTTTACTTATAAGAAGAGGAAATTAGGACACAGATCTGCACAGAGGGATGACCATGTCAGGATGCAGGGAGAAAACAGCCATCTACAAGCCAAGAAGAGAGGAGAAACTTCAGAAGAAACCAGCCCTGCTGACACTTTGATCTCAGACTTCTAGAACTGTGAGAAAATAAATTTCTGTTGTTTAAGCCATCAGCCTATAGTATTTTATTATGGCCGCCCGAGCAAACTAATGTAAGTAGGAGATACATATAATGTACAATACAAGTAGGATATAAGTATTTATATGTGTGTATATAGATTTATCTCTATATATACATATATGTATCTACATAAATGTTTTGGACTTATTTAAGAAACTTATTTTAGGGATTTGGCTCCCATGGCTGTGGGTACTGGTGGGTTAATAATTTGTAGGGCTGGTCAGCAGGCTAGAAACTCAAGCAGAAGTGGATGCTGCAGTCTTAAGACAGAATCTCTTCTTTCTTGGGAAACATTAGTGTTTGCTCTTTAGGCCTTCAACTGTTCAGACGAGGCCCACCATGCTCATGAGAAAAACCTCCTTCCGTAAAGTCAACTGATTTTAGATGCTCACCATATCTGCAAAATATCTTCATAGCAACACGTGGATTCAAGTCTGACTGAATAACAGATGAGAGCTTGGCAGGTCCTGCGTCCTGGCTCCCCACCTGCCTCACCCCAACAGAATCTGAGGCCTCCTATTTGTCACCTATTCATACCTGTCTCTCATCTTTTTTCTACCCACCCAACCTAAGCCTCCATCCTCTCCCTCCTGTGATTCAGCAAACAATCATCTCTTTGTTGGTCTCCTCCACCCACCAGTCCTGGCTTTTCACCCATATTTGTGCCAACATTGACTTTCTTTAAAAAAAAAAGGTATCGTGTCTACTTCTTGGGTTAAAACACATCAACAGATTCACATTGCTCTTTAGATAAAGATTTGATTCCTTACCAGTCTAAGCACCAGAATTTCTAGTAGGCACTTGGGGGAACATATTAATTTGCAAGGGATGCTATAACAAAGGACCACAGACTGTGTGGCTTAAACAACAGAAATGTGTTGCCTCAGTTCTGGAGGCTGGAAGTCTGAAATCAAGGTGTCAACAGGGTTAGTTTCTTCTGAGGATTGTGAGGGAAGGCTTTGTTTCAGGCATCTCTCCTTGGCTTATAAACAGTGATTTTTCTCCTTGTGTTTTCACATTGTCCTCCCTCTGTGCATGTCTGTGCTCAAATTTCCTCTTCTTATAAGGACACTAGTCCTACTGGATTAGGATCTACCCTAACAACCTCATTTTAACTTGATTACTTCTGTAAAGGCCTTGTCTCCAAGCAAGGTTAGCTTCTGGAGGTTAGGACTCCAATATATGAATTCATGGGGAGGCAAGTCAACTCATAATGGGAAGCAATGAATGATTTGCTCTGAGGCTGTGTTTCCACAAAGTTATTAACTATTATACAAAACAAACATAACAGTTATAAAGAATGCATAATAGTCACACAAAAGGCAGACCAACCTTGTAAAGAGAGGTAGCTGTGAGCAAGCTAATTTACATGTACAGGGTAAGATGAAGCAATAAAAGTAAGTTTTTAATGATTTGATTTTAAATTGAATTAATTACAGAACTTTGGTTCCATAAGCGCATTCAGGATCAGGGTGGAATCATGACTGAACAGCAGAGGAACCAGAAAATAATAACAGGGAAGGATATCTGCTTGTCTCTCTCCTCCTTTCACAAAAACACTGTCCCCAAGCGATTCTTGACAGGACCAGGGGATGTGATCTGAAAATGACAACCAGAATGAAATCATCTCATGGTTTGAAAATGGAGATCTCTAAGGCATGGGCCAGGTCTGTGTAATTTCTGAGAAGACTGCTGTTTGCTGAGTTTAGATGGCAGCATTTTCATTGCTTGGATTTTAGCCACATATTCCATGCAGGGGCGTTGAACTGAAGTGTCATCTGGCAGTTGGCATGCTAACTGCTTCTTCTCAGGATGTATCAAGTCAGAAAGGTCATTCCCTTCTCACCTGCTTTATTTATCAACTTCGGCCCAAATTTCTCCAGTGTACTGGGAGCTGGAGCACCCGTAGGTCTAGATATTCCATCCGAGCTGAAGAAGGTCCAAGGGTTCCTTTATCTCTCATCACAAGATAGCACAGGCAAAGATTTTTATAATCTTGGGGTGGCCGAGGCAAGGCAAATGATAATGATAAAACCAAAACACATTAGCAAAATGTTGATAAATGTGGCTCCATAACAGTTAGACATTTACACACAAAGCGGGGGTAGGGGAATATAAACCAGATAGAAATGAAAATAGGGGGAAATCGTTGCAATGTGTGTGGCCATCAAAGGCATTCTTCATCAATTCACAATTTGTAATTACAAGTCCATGAGAAAAGTGGAATGTTGAAATAGAAAAAGGAGCATGAATCTGACCATGGAAAAGAAAATGCAAAGAAATATAAAAGATGATCCATCTCATGGTACATACAGCAAAATCAAAAGGAGAGACCAAATCCTCTTTATCCAATTGGCAAGCATGAAAAGAAAAAAGGACAAGATTTTGCAAATACCTGGGGAAAATCTTGAAACGGTAATAGAAAGGTTAGATGTTAACAGCAGCATTATTCATAATAGCCCCAAAGTGAAAACATCTCAAATGTCAATCAGCTTATGAACAGACAAATAAAATGTGGTCTGTCCATTCAATGGAATATTATCTAGTGTAAAGAGGAATGAAGTACTGATAAATATTACAGCATGGGTGAATTTGAAAACATTAAGCTAGGTGCAAGAAGCTATTCACAAAAAGTCCTGTATTGTATGGTTCAGAATCAGAAAATCTATAGTGACAGAAAGTTGATTACTATGTTGTTAAGAACTGATAATTGGATAAAAAAATTAGTTAACACAAATTATTAATTAATAAAATTAATTGTGGAACATTCAAATTAAGGTTGACATTGAAGAAGTTAGATGTACACCAAAATGACTCCAAGGAAGAGATAATAAAAAAATTAATAAAGAGAAAGTAAAACTTCAATTCTTTAAGAAAAATAAAAATTTGACAGCTTTTTTTAAAACCCAAGAACTTCTGATCTAGTTTTAAAAAGTGGAGAATGTTCAAATGTCAGATTAGAAATGATAGAAGAGAATTAATTGCAAAAAATATTAAAGAAAACTTGTCAGAACAACTTACCGACTTTTGAAAAAACTAAGATAAAAGTAGATTAGTGTGTTGTCTAGGGTTAGAGGGAGTTGGGAGGAAATGGGGTGGAGACTGCTAATGAGCATGAAATTTCTTTTTGCAGTGATAAAAATTTCTAAAATTGATGGCGATGGTGGTCACACAACTCTGTGACTATACTAAAAACCATTGAATTATAGACTTTAAAAAGGTGAAACACATGCATGAGATCTCAATGAGCTGTTGCTAAAAAACGAACAGTGAGTTTTTATTTGCTTGTTTTTACCTTGAGTGTGTTACAGGGTTTTATTCCATGGGCGTAGGCTGATGCCATGCACCACAGCGTGAAATACACACACACAGTCACTCTCGGCACACCCAGACCCCTGACAGGCCCTCACAATGGTACCTCAGAAAGTGATTGGGAAAAGGAACTTAATAAGTGATGGGAGGCAGGTACACAATCTGCCGAACAGATGGCTAGTATTTCATGTTCTTAATGGTTTAGAAATGAAGGTATTCAGAACACTAGCCTGGTTGTGCTCTTTCCAAGAAAGCCAGTCCCTTCCTGAGTCAATGGCAACATGTGTATGTTGTTTGGACTCCAGTCCAGCATTTAGCTCATTAATCAAGGAAACATTCCATGGCGGGTTGTTGAACTGAGGTTTTATCTGGCAGCAGAGCCAGATGTTGACATCCAAATTACTTCTGAAGGGCTAAGCATCTCTACTCAGAAACGTTTCTGAACCTCTTTTATGTTTGTTTGGGTTGGACCCAAATCCTTCCTGTAGCAACTTAGACCTTCCTGAAGTAGATCAAAACTGTGGGATTATAGTGTGAGCCACGTATGTAACTGTTTTATAACAGCCATTACTACTCACTATCTTTATTCTCTTTTAGCTATTAAAAGAGATGGGTGGAATCAATTTTAATAATGTTTCATTTAACCCAATATATCAAAAATATTATCGTTTCAACATGCCATCAGTATAAAAATTGTTAATGAGGTATTTTACATTTTATCTTTATTCTCTTTCAGCTATTAAAAGAGATGGGTGGAATTAATTTTAATAAAATAGTTCATTGAATCATTTTAATAATATAGTTCATTGATTCAAATACTAAGTCTTTGAAACACTTTGTGTATCTCAATTCAGATTAGCCACATTTAAAATACTTAGTTGCCGCATGTGACTCATAGCAGGTCTATGAGATAGTTCAGTCTTAGAGTTTTGTCTGAGTAGGGAAAGCAGTGTTTGGGGTGGAGGAGCGGCTCATGGTCTCCATTACACAGTCATGGCAAGAAAATTTAACAGAATATGTTTGAAGCCATGGGATTGAAGGATATATAATCATGACACAAAAGTCAATGAACACGATACAATAAATCTATAAATTTGACTCCACAAAAATGAAAAATATACATAGGAAGGAAAACTTTACCACAAACAAGACTTAAATGGTCATCCCTGGTCAAATTAGAAATAGAGATGGTAGTCAAATCCATAGTTTACTGGAGGGTTCACTCTTAGTGTCATATATTCTGTGGGTTTGGACAAATGTATAATGATGAGTATCCATTGTTGCAGTATCATACAGAGTGTTTTCACTGCCTTAAAAATCCTCTGCCTGTTCATCCCTCCCCCAGAAAACCTGGCAATCACTGATCTTTTTACTGTCTTTAGAGTTTTGCTTTTTTCAGAATGCCACAGAGTTGGACTCATACAGTTTGTTGCCTTTCATATTGGCTTCTTTGACTCAGTAATATACATTTAAGTTTCTTCTACATCTTTTTATGGCTTGAAAGCTCTTTCTTTTTAGCCCTGTATAATATTCCATGTCTGGATCCCAACTGATCTTTGACAATTGTAAAAGCAATCCAATGGAGGAAGGGTAAAATTGTATAGAACTCAGTACATGCACGCACACACACACTAGAACATGTAAAATTGGGAAACTGTGCTATAGTTTTGCAAGATGGGGCCATTGGAGGAATCTGGGTAAAGTGTACATGGGATCTACAAACTGCTACTTATCTATAATTATCCCAAAATAGAAAATTTCATTTAAATAAAAAACCAGCATCCAGATATGCCATCTCCTAAATGACAGAGTAGAATATTAAAGATATTTCATTCATTCATTTATTCATTCATTCATATAGGTCATTACTCTTAATTTCTTAGGTGAGAAAATGGTATTGGGGTTATACAGGGGATGTTTTAACTCTTTGATGATGCAGCTGAAGGAGTGAGATGTGATGTCTAGACTTAAAATGATGACCTTTGAAACAGACACACACAAATGTGGCTAAAGTAATCATAGCTAAAGGTCAGAGATATATAATCCAGGTGTTGAGCAGATAAGTATGTGTTCACTGACTCTTCTTTCCATTGAAGGAGTCAAAATTTTTATTTAAAAACATTTAACATAAGATATATTTATGGTTTACAGGTGGGGGTCTCCAGATCAGAGTTATGTGCTGATTCAAGTTAAGTGATTCTCTTACCTAATTCTTTAATTGAAAATATTTGGACAGTGGTTGGCATTCAGCTCAGGCATTAGGGTATGACATCCTAGGTGGGATGCTGGCCTGAAGGCCCACCTGGATGCTGGAATTCCTCAAGTAAAGGGATTCAGGGAGCAGAAGCTATCCCAACTGTCCTCTCCTTTGTCCTCTCCTGCTGGTCACTTCTCACCATTGGCCACCACCACTGTCATCTGGACCAGTCACCACCTTTATCTTCATGCTTTCACTCATCCCTCAAGACCCTTCTCCAACAAGCAGCCATAGTCCTCTTTAAAAACATAAACCAGGTCTTACCCCACCCTGTCCTCAGGTGGTGAGCAATTTGTCCATTTATGTCAACTTTCGTTTCCTTGACCCACTCTTTAATTCCATGTCTAGGAATTGATCTTCAGTGTGTACAGCCCAAAGGTACCAAGAGTGTCTATAATGACGGAGATTTGGGCAGTCTTGTTTTTAAAATACATACGTTGCGGTCAAGTCTGTAAAATATCACCACTGGGATGGTAAATCCTGTGAGCAGGTCTCATTTTTCTAATCAAAAACAAATAGTTGTCAGTTTTAGTCAAGCAAGATGAATAAGTTAGAAGTCTGCTGTATGACACTGTACAGTTAAAAATTTGTTAATAGGGTGGATCTCATGTTAAATGCTCTTACCACAATAAAATAATATAATAGAAAGGGGGCAGGCAAGAAAATTCGGTTCAATTTTCTTGCCATGACTGGAATGGAGGCCATGAGCCCTCTCTCTGCCCTAAACAGAGTCAAACTCTTTTTCTCTTTCAAAATAAAGTCATATTTTAAAGTATATTTCATGATGTAAAAATACTCATGCCTTAAATAAAAAAGATGTTCAATTGCAAATTTAAAAATGCTGATTTCATGAAAAACTATGTAGAGATATGCATACAACAAAAGACTTGGAAACTGCAGCAAAATAAGACCAGTATTTTTCACTGGGCTGTCTGATAATGGAAGAAAATTTTATCACTGAGGTCCAGAGTCCTAAAAATGTTTATTGTCTCTGCTCAATTTTAAGGATTGCATTTGTGTGTATACATATATGTACATAAATCTTTCCTGTTCCCAAGATGTAACAGGCCCCAAAAGAGAAAGTGTGACTGCATCTCTCCCCTACTGAAGTCACTTCAGTGGATTCCCTTGGCTCTGTAAGCAAAGTTTGGGTTCCTTACCACAATCTGTAATCAGTTGGTATGCCAGAGTTTCTACAAAGGTGGTACTTGGTGGTGGGGGTAGAAGCACTTGTTTGAGAGAGGCTGCCTCTGAGATTCATTTGCATATGTTTTTACTCACATATTGCCTTTAGGAAAATGCAAATGGTTTATTTGAATATTTGTGCATACTTGTGTGTACACAAAGAAATAGAAGTGAAATCCTTATCATTGACCCAATCATGATTTAATGCATTGCACAATTTTGTCTAACCAAGCATATCCAGAGGTAGAGGGCTATTGTGTATAAAAATCTGTAATGTGAACACACAAGCACCAGTTCGGGGCTGGGACCTAACATAGGTACCCAGTCCATCAGAAAATGAGGAAGCCCAGAAAACTAAGGGAAAAGCTTAGAAAGAAAAACACAGAAGAATATAGTCTGGAAAGGAGACAGCTAGTGTTAATATTTTCATGATTTGGAAACATGTCTTTGAAACAGAGGCCGGTGTTGAATTATTGTCAAGAAAGTCAACCACTTCCTGCGAGGGAGGCAATTTAGGTATTATTTGGTTTCCAGCTGAGCACTGATCTCATGAACCACTCTAAGTCTTTGAACTGAAATATAATCTAATGATTAGTCCAGGAAGTAACAACCAAACTACTTCTTTCCCAGGACCACACATTTCTAATTAGACATGTGTTTCCCAACTGCACTCAGATCTGGCCCAAGTCAGTCCTGAAAAGATTGAGATCCGGAGGCCATAATGAAGAGAAGAGTTAATAGGTGTTGGGAGGGAGGCAGTATCCACAGCAGGCAGAGAGGGTTCTTCTCTGAGCCTCACACAATATGATACAGGAGAATATTTTTGTAATTATAGGGTAGAAGATGCCTTATTCAAGAAAATCCAAACATCAACAGACAGAGAATGAAAGAATATAAAATCTGATTACATAAACACTAAGAATGTAAAGATGTGAAAGGCCCTATCATAAATAAGGTTTAATAACTAACTGGGTGAAATCTTTGCATCACATCAAATCAAAGAAATTTTATTGCTAATGGCCAAAGAGTGCTGGTGGGTCCAGGTGGAAAAATTGAACATCAAAACAGAAAATAGGGAAAGAACCTGAACAGGTAGTCTGTGAAAGAGAAAATGTAAAACTTCCAGAAACAAGAAAAGTGTTCTAGCATTCTCGTGATGCAAAACAGGAAGGCATTCATTCACAATCACTGAAAAGTGGAAGCAGCCCAAGTTCCGTGGACAATATATGGATAAACAAAAAGTGGTCCATTCATACAATGAAATACGATTTAGCCATAAAAAGGAAGGACATTCTGACAAAAGCTACAACATCCATGGATCTTGAGGACATTATGCTCAGTGAAATAAGCTAGACACAAAAGACAAATATTGTATGATTCTTTTTATCAAAGGTTCCCTAGAGTAGTTGAATTCGCTTAGAGACAGAAAGTAGAAGGGTGGTTGCCCGGGGCTGGGAAGAGGAAGAAACAGGAGGTTGTTGTTTTATGGGGACAGAGTTTCAGTTTTACAAGATGGAAAGAGTTATGGGGATGGATGGTGATTACATCTGCACAACAATGTGAATATACTTAATGCCACTGAACCATGCACCTAAAAATGGCTGATGGTAAACTGTATGTTATGTGTATTTCATCCCAATTAAAAAAAAAAAAACCTTCAAGTCAAAAACAACGGTCAACAAAGCAAAGGCATCCAGAGGTGGCAAGAGTAGAGGGAAATGGAGCCCTTTAGATGAGGCTGATGGGGACATGGGCGGGCACAGCCCTTCTGAAAGCATTTTAGTAATAGGTCTCAAAGTATCAAGTATTGCAGGGACTCTGGTCAATATGACATCCAGAAAGGTCCTCCTGTCTGTGTGGGGAACTGTGATGTTGGGGTGGGGAGCAAGATATTAGAAGCTAGTGTGTAGAACGCACACACAAGGGTGTGATGTAACATTTTTCAGCCAGGAGAGGCGGCTACTTTTAAAAAATATAAAAGGTATTTTAATACTTGGGTTGAAGAACTGTAATTAACTTCCAATTTAATCCACTACTGAAAATTATATCTAAAAACCCTTCAACTCAGACATTTAATTATCTGTTTAAAAATAAATTGTTTGGGAGAGAAAGCAAGGTAAAGATATATGAATAACAATCCCCGTTTTGACCAAAGATCATTCATTTATTCATTCATTCATCCACACGTGCTCTTAGAAGAGTATCCAATAAAAATAGAGTATAATGTAACAGCCATATGTAATTCTACATTCTCCAGTAATCACTTTTTAAAAGAATCAAAAAATAAAACAGGTGAAATGAATCAACACATAAATTTTTAATGAAGTATTTAAATATATATATATATATATATATATATATATATATATATATATATATATATATATATATATAAACATACATATGTATATATTCGCACTAACTCCTCAAAATCCAGCATCTATTTTGCAATGATAGTGCATTTTGATTCTGACCAGCAACATCTGAAGCACTCAGTGGCCATATAGGGCCAGTGGCTTCCATGTTAGACAGCTCTGGTCTAGGGTGTACTGGGTTGTTTTTGAAACCATACCTTTACCTTCAGAGCAGGAAAATTCCAGACTGCTGGCTCTTTCTCCATTTTCACAGCCTGGCCCCCTTGACCACCTGCCTACTACAGTTTCCATGGCAACAGCCTAACTCAGCCCCTGGGAGGACAATATGAAAGCTCTTGAAGGCTGAACACAGCAAACCCATTCAAACAAAATAGTCTGGCTGGGGAAGGATCCAATAGACAGTCCCTCCATTAATACCTCATGCATAGCATTTGTGCACGTAAAATGGCATCATCAGACAGGGGCTTTGCAAAAGTAAACAAAACGGACTACTCTGGGACCCAGGACACCCTGTTAGAAACCATAAATCTCCAGCCAGTTCTGGTGATATAAGCATTCTCTATCTGGCCGATTGTATACTCATCCATCCATTCATGTGATAATAATGGATCAAGTACCTCCAAATGGCTAGACTCAGGACTGGGATCTGGAATTGCAAATACAAACCAGCAAGCCAAGCTTCTGCCCTGAGAGAGTATGGGAGACACACACCGTTTTATTAAAATTTCATTTCATTAATCAAAGGCTCTAACTTAGGTGCTAAATCCAACTCCTGCTGTAAGAGTCTACACTGAATGTGACAGGGACGCACCATTTGGCAATCTACTGAGGTTTGTCATGATGGAAAAACCTGTGAGAGACTTTTTGGGAAACTTTCCCACCCTTTAAAAACCATCTATTTGAGATGTTATTCAACAAAGTAAAACAAATTCTGAGTGATTGTCACCCACCATGAATGACATCCTTGATCAGCATATGACAGCTGTAGCTGTTGAAAAATGTAAAAGCAAAAACCAGTGACTTTCTTTATGATCATTGATAAATTTGCCAGAATGCATCATGTGCCATTCGTGCCCTTAGTCTCAGCAGGTGAGGTTGCTATATCTGTGTATTGCAGTAGTTACAGTTTCTCTGCAGGTTCATCCCATTTAGAAAAAATGTTTAGATTGTGGCAAAGTACATATAACATAAAATTTATCATTGTAACGATTTTTTAGTGTACAGTCCAGTAATGTTACGTGTGTTTACATTGTTGGGCAACCAGCCTTCAGAATTTCTCATCTTGCAAAACAAAACCTCTGACCCATCTAACAACAACTCCCCACTGCCCTGACCTCCACCTGCTGTTAACCACCTGCTTTCTGGCTCTATGAACCTGACAACTCCTGGTACATCCTGTAATTAGAATCATACCCTGGTTGTCTTTTTGTTCCATCATCCTAGGGCAAAGGCTACATTATCTTCTTTATTCTCTCTAAAAAATTATATTGACAAATTATTTTCATAAAAGGAGTTAATGAACCAGCATGCAGCCAAAAAAAAAAGATGTAGGAGAAAAAAATATCATTGAGATGTGCCAACTGGTTAGCAAATATAACATTTTATGTCATTTTAGGACTTATTTATACATTATCAGCAGTTAAACAGTATTTTGAGTGAATTATTGTGATTTCTGTATGTACTCATTCTAAAGAAATTTTCATTCTTGTACCAAGTTTCTGTATTTGTCATTTTGTATTTTTACCCCTCAAAACTAGGCTCACCCCAAACTGTAAAGCTTTAGGCTCCACTGAACCTGGATCTAGTCCTGGTAGAAACATAGATAACCAGAGGGGATGCTCCATCTCTCAGATGTTCCAAAACTCAGACTTTGAAACCAAAAGGAGATATCATTTTTCCCTTATTAGGCAGACAAAGATGAAAGAACTGATATCAGCCAAAGGTGACCAGAGGGTGATGAAATCACCATCTTCACAGGCTGGCTGTGGGAGTGGGTTGGTTCATTCTTTCTGGCAAACATTTAAGTAGTGATTATAAATGTTTAAAATGCACATGACCTTTGTACATTTGGGAATCTACCTCTTCCACACACACACCTGGACCTCCACAGAAGCCACTCACCACATGAATGTTACGGCAGCGAGTCTGTGAATGCAGGAAACTAAAAACAGAGGCTGGAACATATCCCCAACAATAAGAACTCAGGCAGTGATCCTGTGTGGGACAGTCTTTAAACTTTTTAAGATAAAATCTATTTTAAAACAGTTTTTTTAAAGGAATATTTAAAAGGGGATCAAATATATAGTGACAGGAGGTGGCTAGTCTTGGGGTTGTGAGTTCACAATAGAGCATACAGATGTCGTATTATAAAGTTGTATGCTTGAAATTTATGTTATTAACCAGTGTTACCGCAATACATTTAATTAAAAAATATTTAAGTCTGTGAGAACATGTTATGTGAAAAAATATAAAAACCCATATGTGTGCCATCATGTCAATTTTGGGCAAAAAGAATTCATTTGTTCATTGTTTGTATATTCATTATGTACCTAGAAACTGTATTGAGTATCTACTCTCCACTCTGAAACCCCCGGGGACACGATGGAGACCAAAGATAGAAAAAAATCTCTGCTCTCATGGGGTTTCCTTTTAATGGGAGAAATAGACAAGGAATAAACTCCCCATTAGGTATGCAATTTGATGATATACATGTAGATTGAAAGTATGAATTCCCTACCAGCTAGTTCTACTGCTGGACAAATACCCCTGGAGGAACTCTCTCAAACATGTGCAAAAAGACGAATACCAGATTGAACAGCTATCACAACACTGATTTATCTGACAAATGAATACTTGTATGCCAGCTTCTATAGTGTTGTTCATACAAGCAAAGACCTGGGTGGGATAGAAGGTGCTGGTGTGGAATCTAAATGTTCACCAACAAGAGAATGTATATATAAAATGGAGGTATCTACAAAATAGAAGACTGTGTAGCCATTTAAATGAATGACTCAATGCTATGCATTTTGACATGAATACATCTCACGAACCTGATTATTGCATAACAAAGGAAGTCACAGAAATGATGCCTCTAAGACACCTCCAAGTTGTCAATCACATCTCTCAGTGATATTTTCCTCATTGCCTTTGTTTAAATGGATCTTTTTTTTTTTTTTTTGCTTGTTTATAGCCCTTTGTTGCTGCTTTGAGTTGGACCAGCTATAATTCAATTAAGGAGAGCAACCACATGAGCATACCTCTGCTGGAATCAAATGCTCTCTCCCAGGATTTCTGGCCCTCAGTGAAAAGTTTGTTCTACAAATGTAGTTAGACTCCTTATTCAAGAAGCATAGAGACTTGACCATGACATGCTGAGATATTTTTTGGTAAACCTATACATATTTATTTCTACAGTCTGGAAAATTTCAGTCTCAGAGAAGCTTTCCATCAAGGCCACTGCTGCTTCCCCACCCATGCCAGCCATTAGTTTCCATGGCAACAGATAAGCTTGCTGCAGTGCTGCAGGTACAGAGCAGAACAAAGCAGAACAAAGCAGAACAAATACAATTGCATGGCAGGGGAATGGGGAAGACTTCATGGGGAGCGATGCCCACTATCCCCCGCAACTGTGGTTCTCAACTTCAGAGAAGTTTCCTTTCCACTGAAAATCCAACCTACAGGATAAAAGCATGATGTGGAGAATTTAATGAATTGAAGATGAATGAGGAGGATGAAGGAATAAAAGGGGAGGGTGAGTGAGAATCGGACTAATCTTCATCCATCTATAAAGTGACTCCCAAAGTGTGGTCCCTTGGGTGTGTGGCATCAGCATCATCTGGGGACTTGTTAGAAATCCAATTATTTTGGGCCCCACCACAGACTTTAATAAACTCACCAGGTGTGTCCGATGCTTGCTCAAGCTTGAGGACCACCAGTTGGAACTATTAGGGCTGGTAGTTTTCCCAATTATTTCCCAAAGCGATAATACATGCAAAAGTCCTTAATGCAGGGTCTTCAAGTCTCTGACTATTCTCTCTACATTCAATCTGAGGATATTTTCTCTCCACACTCTCCCTGCCACACTCACATCCACCTACCAATTCTCCAGTGTCTCTCCTAATCCTAAACCTTTTTCTAAGCTTCTCACGCAAAGGCCAGGAGGGGCTGAAAGATGGTGGATGGTGGGGGTGACTGCTTAGTGGGTTCTGTGGTTTCCTTTTGGGGTGACAAAAAATACCTTAGAACAAGATAGAGAAGGCTGTTGCACAATATGTGAAAACACTAAATTCCACTGAATTGTTTTCTTTAAAATAATTAATTTTATGGTATGTAACTTTTACCTCCATAAATTAAAAAAAAAAGACTCAATACTCAAAACATTTCAAACATGGTCACATCGTTTACAAGAAACCTAGTCAATCAGAAGATTGGGTCATGGATGATTCTCTTGAGACCAGCATTATCCAATAGAAATATAACACAAGCCATGTATATAAGTTAACATTTTCTAGTTGCTGTGTTTTTAAAAGGAAGAAAAGAAACAGTTAAAATTAACTTTAGTTACATATTTTATTTCACTCACCATGCCTGAGAACGGTCCTTTGTGTCCTCAAAAAAATATGAGCATCAGTTCAGACTTCCCATCTCCATAGCCCTGCAGCCAGTTGATCCCCAAGTCTAGCTGATTCTACCACAGAAATAGGCTTTGCATCAGCCTGCCCTATTTATGTCTTGCTCAAGTAACTGCAAAACAACCCTAACTATTCTTCCTTCTCAAAGGAAAATATAGCCAAGCCACCCCACCTTCCTTAAGAGAGCTAACAAGCCAAGGTGACCCCAGACTTTCTCTTTAGAGGAATTTGGGGGTGCCAGGTATTTTGGATGGAGCTCTGTGGAATTTTCCTTATAGTTTATTTATGCAAAGTTTTAAACCTTTAGACTCTATATGTGGGGTAGGCAAACTTTTTCTGTAAAGAGCCACAGAGTAGATATTTCAGGTTTTGTGAGCCATCTGGTTTCTGACTCAACTACTCAGCTATGCCATGAAAAGCAGCCATAGATGATATGTAATGAATGAACATAGCCATGATACTTTATTTATGGACATCTTTCTATTTCCCCAACTACCCCATCTCATCCACACCTTCATCTCTCTCCTGTATCCTGCAACCATCTCTCTGTTGTATCTAGGGATTTATAAAGTTAGCAGCAGAGAAATAAGAGTGAAAATGTATGCACTGTTTGAGTTACGATTTCAACGTCTAATTTAGTTCAACAAACACGCCTGGGAGTAGCTTGCCATTATGTACCAACATTTGAAACCTTCATACATAAGGAAAACTGTGGGCCATGGGTCATGACAGGCATTTGGAATAAACACTGAACTCTTCTCAAAATGAGGAGACAAGATTTTCATCCCCAGAAAACCCAAGAAAGCCCAGTTACAAACATGACCCAAATATTGAATCTATAAACAGATGGCTAGTATTAAACATTTTTATAGTTTAGAAATGTATGTCAACAGAATACTGGCCATGTTGTGCTGTTTCTGGGAAAACTGTTCCCTTCCTGAGATGGATGTCAGTGTATATAGAGCTTGGACTTGAGCCGGGCACTCATAGGTCATTAATCAGGGGGAAATTCCATGGTGGGTGGCTGCCTTGCATTTTATTTGGCAACCAGGACTCAGCTGACACCCTAATGGTTCGCTTTTTCTCAGAAATAATCGCCTGTAATGGAGCCCTCTTTTGTGTACAGGTTTTGGTCCAGATCTTGCTTGTAGCAACTGGTTGCCAAAGGACATTGAGTGTATATATGGGTTGAAGATGGAAGGAGGTATTTGCAGCATGTAGGAGCTCCTTCGTTCACTTCACCATATGATAACAAAAGTGAATAAATCATGGAGAGGGGAGTGTCATTAACAAGTCTGTCTCCACAAACACTGAAGGTCAGGGGAAACCCTATCATGAATAAGACTTAATAAACAACAGAGTAAAATTATTAAGAAATATAGATTCAAAGTGTTTATATTTAAGCATTAAGCACATAGAGTGCCAAGAGGTAAACAAACAAACAAACAAACAAACACCTTAAAATAGCAATGCAGACAAAAGATATGAAGGGGAGAGAGAGAAAAAAAAGAAAGAGAGAGAGGAGAAGGGTGGAAAAGTAAAAAAACCTCAAATGTTGAATAACTTAAACAAATGTACCATCTCCCCTGGGATCCAAAAACTGGATGCCAAAACCAAAATCAAAGGACCCTCGGAGGTCACAATATGAAGGTACTCTAAGACACATGAGCAAGTTGGTTTTTACCTTCTGAGTTATAGTAAACCATCAGAAAGTTTTAATTCAGAGAGAATGTGTAATATGCTCAAAGATGCCAATAAAAACCGTGCCTCTCAATGTATATGGAGAATGAATTGTACAGGAAAACCAGGACTGGAAGTAGGGAAACCAGGTAAGAGATGATGGTTCCTTGGACTAGGGTGGAACCATGATGATGGAGAGAATTTAATGGACACTGTTTGGTAAGTAGGACTGATCACACTTGGATTTGTTAGTGGGGAGAAGATAGTAAAAGTGGTCAAACGAATTATTCATGAATTCCTGACTGGAAAAACTGAATGGATGGCAGAGAAAGCACATAGACTTCCATGCAGAAGTGGGATTGATCTGCGATTTGGGTTGGGGGTTGGAGACTCGAGATTTTCACTTGAACTGTGATAGTACTAAGTATTAGTTATCCCAGAAAAACAGATTACCCCCAAACTTAGTGGTTGAAAACAACAGTAATCATTTATGGCCTCTCACAGTTTCCGTGGATTGGGCATTTAAGACCAACCTGCCTGGGCAGGTTTGGCCCAAGATGTTTCATGAGATTGCAGTTGTCTGAAGGTTTGTCGAGGTCTGTGGTGTCCACTTCCAAAGTGGCTTAGTCTCATGCTTGGCAAGGTAGTGCAGACTCATGGTGGGTGCTTTCATTTATTCTGCAAGCTTCTCCCTTGAGCTACTGGCATGTCCTCACAACATGGCAGCCTGTAGCAAGGATGACCTGGCCTTCCGTGTCCACAGGATTCCACAGTCCCAGAGGTCAGAGAGGAGGAGACCACAGAAGCAAAGGAATACCAGGATGCAAGGATACTCAGGGCCACTTTGGAGTCTGGCTACCACAGCCTTGAAACCAGAAACCAAGATGTCAAGTAGGCAGCTGGATAGATAAGATGGGGAAGCTTGAGGGAGAGGTCTGAGCTGGGATAGAAATGTGGGAAGACAGGAACATATGGATTGCAGATAAGGCCATGGGTGCAAATGAAATCCACCGAGGTGAGAGTGTGGGTGGCCCGGGGCAGAGACCAAGAGACACCGACATGTGGGGAAAAAGAACTAGCCCAGTTCCATGAGCAAGAAGGTCCAAGGAAATTGCAGGATAGTGAGGAGTGGGGGTTGTCCGCAGAAGAAAGTGTATAGAGCCCTTTAATAATTGGAGCACGGTGACGTTTCTCCAATGCTGCTGAGAAGTTGAGGGTGAGAGCAAATAAGTTGTAACTGGGTTTGGCAACATAGAGGACTTGGGGGGCGGTGTGAAAGAACAAGCAGAGTGAAGGGCAGGGGGGTGGTGGAGAGCTTGCCAGTGTGCTGGACCTGTGGGGAGTGAGGTTCCAGCTGGCAGCTTTAGGGATCTCTGCCCAATGAGGCAGGAGGAGTGAGGCTGAGAAGGTCCTGGAGGAGAGAACAGCTTTGCCTAGTGAGCCTTGTTCCCACAAACTCCTTTTCTGCTCCCCAGCTGTGCCTCCCCAGTGATACAGGCCCTACTGGAGAGGGAGGAGCAGCAGCTGGGTAAGGAGATTGCCTCAGGGAGTGCCTCTGCGCACCTCCTCCTCAAGGCCTGCCAGTCCTCTCTCAGCTCACCTGGCATCTGTCAGCTTCTCTTACCCTCCCTCCTCTCTCCTCTTGAGCATGACAGCACCCCCTGAGGGCTTCTCCACCCCACTTTTACCTCTCCCTGCACCCCACCCCGCAGGCAGCACCAGGGTTCTGAAGGGGAAGCTGGACCGGTGGGTCCCCACTGCTCAAGGACCAAGAGCATCCTCTTTCCTGAGGCCCTGCATGACATGCCATTATGTGCTCTCCCTCAGCACATGTGCATGCACAAACACAGACATGGACATGCACAGAGACACATACACAAACACAGAGACACACAGACAGATGTACAGACACATCCCTGCCTCCTCAAGCTTCACCCCAGAGGTTAGTCATGGGCCAGACATGCTATCCCTGCCCTCTGCCGCATGCACAATGCCCCCTCATCTCCTCCCACATCCATTGTCATTTCTCTCAGAGCTCTCATCACCATCTTAACTCACTCTGCTAATTGACTATAAGTTTGCTGTTGGCCTTCTTCACCAGAGGGCTCGTTTCATGGGGCTGAGGCTCCCTTGGGTCTTGTTCACTGTCTTATCCATGACCTAGGACAAAGTAGGTACTTCTTGGCAGGGGAAGCAAGTTATGAGAAGGTAACCAGGAAATGTAAGGCATACAGGGTCATTTTGTAAGGTTTGTTGTACAGATTTAAGTGAGTGCCTTCTTTATTGATAAGAGCTATTAGGAAAAAGATCTCAATAAATAGAAACATTATTATTTTTTTGTCTATGTGAGTTTACCTTACAAAAGGAAAATGTGTGCCCTGATTTTACAGCTTTACCTGCATCTGCTGGTTCTCAATGACCTTTAGCTCAAAATATTCCATATGCTAAAAAGGTATATTTTGGAAGTGTGCATATTCTGGCCATTGTATCGATTAGATCCCATACCTAGCACGTAGTAGTCCTGTAATCAACACTTTTTAAACAAACAAAAAAAAATCAACTATTAAAAAATGAAAGCTAGCTTATGAAGTATCATTAAGCAAAACAAAAATCAGAACTGAAACAGCACTCAATTTTAGGTCCATATGTGCAAACCAGAGTTTGAATCCCAACTCTACCATACTTTAGCTATATAACCAGGTGTTAAAAAACACAATTCAACTTAGTAAATTTAAAAATCTTGTTGGCTTTACTTCAATGATTTCTGAGTTGCCCAGCATCCCATCTGGTAGATAGAATGGTACAGAAGGAAGTGGGAACAAGGGTCCCACTAGTACTGGCCAAGAAATTTCAGATTGACTGGTCTAAGATTGTATTCCTGGGGGAGGCTGAAGCCTGGAATTAAAGTTAAGTATTAAGTCTCGGTTTGGTGATGTGGGTCTGAGCACAAGTGAACTCATTAGGGGCCTGTTGTCTTTTTTTTTTTTTAACATAAGTAAGTCATCTCATGCCTCAGAATCTCATCTTTCTCCTCTATCAGAGGTGACTGTGAAATCTAGCTCTGACATTTTCTTGGAAGAGATAAATAAAAGGATGCCTGTTAGCAGTTAGCAGGGTGCATGGCTGGTAAAAGTGAGCACTTATGGAGACTGTAAAGATATAAGATAAAAATGGAAAGTAAAGTAAACATTCATTCATTCATTCATTCATTTCCAACTCTGACTCCATCCTTTTTGGTAACCATCATCTTGTTCTTTATATTTATCGGTCTGTTTCTGTTTAGTTTATTTGTTTTGTTTTGTTTTTAGAGTCCACATATAAGTAAAATCACTTATTTCATCTTTTTGTGTCAGACTTATTTCACTTAGTGTAATGTCCTCTAGGTCCATCAATGTTGTGGCAAATGACAAGATTTTATTTTTTTGTTACTGAGTAATATTCCATTGTATGTATCGATTAGAGTTCATACCTAGCACGTAGTAGTCTTCTTTAACTAGTCATCAATTAATGGGCACTTAAGTTGCTTCCATATCTTGGTTATTGTAAATAATGCTGCAGTGAACATAGGGGTGTATGTATCTTTTCAAATTAGTGTTTTGGATTTTTTCAGATAAATACCCTGAAATGGAATTGTTGGGTCATGAGGTAGTTCTATTTTTCATTTTTTTGAGGAACCTCTAAACTGTGTTCCATAGTGGCTGCACTAATTCACAGTCCCACCAAAAGTGCACAAGAGTTTTCTTTCCTTCTCATCCTTGTTGTTTGTTGATTCATTGATGATAGCCATTCTGACAGGTGTGAGGTGATATCTCACTGTGGTTTTAATTTTTCATTTGTCTGATGTTTAATGATGTTAAGCAACTTTCCATATGTCTATTGGTCAAGGAAACATTTTTTTAAAAAAACTTTTATGCTGGGTTGATAATGTCTATTTGCCAAAAAACCTTATAATTTTTGGTTGATACAAAGTTAGATATAAGTGATGAAAGCAAAGAATTAGAATAAAATGGATCAGAAAATGAGTTTGGTATGTGATTTTACAGAAGAGAATGAAAACGATTTTTCATACTGTTACATCAGGGTATGGTTGTGGAGTAAGAAATATATCATCATTTTTAGAGTTCTCCATTTGGTTGCTCTGTTACAAGAAGTACATATTTATTCTGAATTAAAAACAAACACAAAACAGTTTAGAATAAATGTACTTACGCATGGAGCCAACTGGTTTTGAATTAAAAAGACTGAGCTAATTTCTTCTGTTTTCTCCACAGCTTCATCTGGAATTCGTTAGTACAATTCACAAGGGTGTTGTGGGGAGGCACAGCACAAACATGGTGAATCTCAAAAGTTCTTCCTGCATTGTTAATACAAAAAATACGTCCCAAAGTATTTAGACAGTCTGGAAATCTAAAAACCTAAGAAAAGATATACTATTGTATAGTCCTAACATACAGGGAAACACAACTGAACTTATCAGATGGTTTCCTATTTATCAGATTTTAAAAATAAATAATCAAATTTCCCCAACTTCAGCGTAGAAGCTGTCTTTTCTGCATCCAGCCACTGAGAAACTGGAGAACAAGACAAAACGTCTCCCTGACAAAGAATAAAAGCAAATTCTGTTTAGAAAGTTCTCAACTTTCATGACCCAAACCAGAACAAAGAAATGGTGATATTTTTTCTTTTACAGAACACATGAAGGCATATAAATTAATTTGGGAAGAAAACTGAAGGTAACCCATGAGTAAATAAACACAAACACAGGTTTTTGTTTTAAGAGGAGAGAGAGAGAGGGAGAGAGAAAGAGAGAGAGAGAGAGAAGGAAGGAAAGAAGGAAGGAAGGAGGGAAGGAAGGAAGGAAGGAAGGAAGGAAGGAAGGAAGGAAGGAAGGAAGGAAAGAAAATGTTATTAGAATATGAACATTTCAAAAAAAAAAGGTGAAAGGAAAGGTTTCAAGGATAGGGTGTATGAAGGGATGGATGAGTTGTCTGTTTCCTGCAAGGCAGAGGGACTCCTGAATGCCAAGCACGTGTGGCTGTATTCAGGAACATAGTTCCTTTGCCAACCTCCCTGACATATGTATGTTAGAATGGCAGCTTGCTTTTAGCCTGGGGCAAAAGTCCAGCAGAGTGATGTGCTGAGACAGCATCTGGCAACAGCGGGACCTATTTTTCTCTTTAATCTAAAATACCCTGTTTCCATGCCCATCAGCTTCTTTCCAAACAATTTGATTTGAAAACTGGTCTCTGTTCCTTGTAAGCCATGGGAATTTCCTTATCTGACAATGAAATCACAGATAGAGAGAAATGTATAAGCAGATACATCTGAACATTTAAAGATAATTATAAAACCAACCCCCAATATAGGATATATCATGTTTAGACATTACCAGCTCAAAGTCAATTCACTGAAAATCATTTCTCCAAACGACCATTTTTGTTTCATGGTTAATTCCTTACATTTAACAACAACAAACAACAACAAACAACAGAATATATTTCTTTTAATTATTTCTGATAGTTACAGAAGTCAGTTTGGAACACAGTTTCTAGACACATCTGTGATGCTTGAATAATTCCATTTGAGGTTTTAGTTTCATTTTAGGGAAGTTTAGTTTTAGTTCAGATTTTCGTTGGCTGCAGCTGTTTCGTCATGGCCAAACTGAAGTTTAGTGTGTTCTGAGGCTTTTTATATCATAAAATGAGAATTTCTTGGTGTTTCAACAAAGAGTATTCTGTGTCAGGGATGCTATAAACAACAGAACATGTTTCTGTCATCCAGTCCATTTTCACGATTGTCTTTTGCCTTTTAAAACTCTCTTAACATTCAGATATGTTACCCACCACGACCACATAAATGTTTTTGACATGTTCTAAACATTCAAGAGATGTGCCGTGACCAAAATGAGAATTACACCCAAATCTGATGTGTGACTGGGTTGGATTTGCACAGCAGGCAACAAAGCCAAGCTAAACCTGTCGGAGAGAAACAAAAGCCAGAGCAAAACCAAAATGACACATTTTCAACTAAAATGAAACTGAAACATCAAAGAAAAAACTTACGTTTGAGGTTCATTAACATCTTCCCATGTAGCACTATGTGCTGCCACAGGAATAAATATTTAATAGAAATATTTTACAATGAGTACTCAATTTGACAAATTGTCTATTTGGCAAATTCAGTTTCCAGCTCCTTCCCTTGAAGGTTCCATCCCATCACTGGTCACCTGCTCAGGAATGTTATTTGGACATCTCTCTCCTGCATCAACCATTGAATTTCCTCCCCATACTAGGTCATTCCCACCAACATGCAGACAGGCTGTAACATTTATCATCTTAAAAAGCAGTGCGTTCTAGACCCCGAGTCTCTCTCTAGCTGTTGCCCCATCTCTCTGACCCTATACAGCAAAATGCAGATAAGATGTCACCACGATGAGTAAAACCATTCAAGGGCTCCTCATCGCGCTCAGAACAAGCTCCAAACTCTTCATGCTCAGAATAAAATCCAGACTCCTCATGTGTGCCTACAAGGTCCCATGTGATCTGTTGGTGCTCTTCCACTGCTCTGACCTCACCACACTGTCTGCCTCATGCCCTCTACGCCCGCCACACCACAGTCCCTTCTCTTTCTTTCTCCTTTTCTTCTTTCTTTCTCCTTTTCTTCCTTTCTTCCTTTCTTTTTTTTCTTTTTCTTTCTTTCTTTCTTTCTTTCTTTCTTTCTTTCTTTCTTTCTTTCTTTCTTTCTTTTCTTTCTTTTCTTTCTTCTTCTTTGTTTTTCTTTCTTTCTCTCTTTTCTTTCTTTCTCTTTTTCTTTTTCTCTTTCTTTGTTTTTCTCTTTCTTTCTTTCTTTCTTTTTCTTTCTTTTCTTTCTTTTTCTTTTTCTTTCCTTTCTCTCTTTTTCTTTCTTTCTTTTTTTCTTTCCTCTTTCTTTCCTCTCTCTCTCTCTCTCTCTCCCCCTCCCTCCCTCCCTCCCTCTCTCATTCTCCCTCCCTCTCTCCCTCCCTTCTTTCCTTTCTTTCTTTCTTTTGTAAGATAAAACAAGTCAAATTTATTAGAGTTGTCTACAGTCAGCAATGGTGATATTCTTGCTGGTCTTGACATTCCTGGACCAAAGTGCTCCATGGTCTCCACAATATTTATGCCCTCTTTCACCTTGCCGAAGATCACGTGCTTGCCATCTAACCACTCAGTTTTGGCAGTGCAGATGAGAAACTGGAAACTGTTTGTGTTGGGTCCAGTATTTGCCATGGACAAGATGCCAGGACCTGTATGCTTCAGAATGAAATTCTCATCATCAAATTTCTCCTCATAGATGGACTTGCCACCTGTGCCATTATGGCATGTGAAGTCACTACCCTAGCACATAAATATTGGAATAATTCTGTAAAAGCAGGAAACTTTATATTCAAATCCTTTCTCCCCCATACTCAGAGCATGAAAGTTTTCTGCTGTCCTTGGAACTTTGTCTGCAAACAGCTTAAAGGAGATGCAGCCCAAGGGCTTGCAGTCAACAGTGACGTCGAAGAACACGGTTGAACTGACCATGGCTTGGGACAAATGGCTCTGGAGTGGCGGCGTCTGCAAAGCTTCCCTTCTGTTTCTTGAACACACTATATGTCTCCACAGAGAGCCTTTGCACTTGCTGTTCCCTCTGCCCTTCCCCCACATGTTGCCGTGGCAGAATTGATCACATCCTGCAAGTTTCAGTTCACTTGTCACTTTCTGTCTATGTACATAAACAGTTCTGGTCCTCACTCTACCTCTCAATCTGCTTCATTTCTCTCTGACATTACATTACCTTGTTATATTATTACAATTACATTAAATCATTATATTATTCTATTACACATATATACTATATAAAATATTACATTATTACATACCACATGATTACATAATATTATATTCCATACATTATATTACATTATATCATTACATTATATTATATATTATTATATATTGTTATTCCATATAACATTATATTACATATTACATATCATATATTGTATTATTATACACTATTACATATAACAGTATATTACATTTTTATGTTACATGTTATATCATATATCACATACTATACCACTGTGTATATCATATATTATACTACATTATATATTATTATATTAATTATACTATTTATTGTCTGCCTTCTTTCACTACCTCACACTATATTTTTTATGACTACCTAATGTTATTAATGTATTATATATTTATTTGTGTACTTTAAAAATTTTTATTTTGTTAGTTCCAGGTATATAGTACACTGGTTAGACATTTATGTAGTTTATGAAACGATCCCCCGATTGCTCTTTCTCTCCTCTAGCTCTACACCTAGCCATTATATTACTGTTGACTACATTCCCTATGCTGTGCTCCTCATCCCTGTGACCATCTATTAACCACCAATTTTACTTCTTTAACCCTTCACCCCTTTTTCTCAGCTCCCCAACCCCTTCCCCTCTGGCCATCACCAGATTGTCCTCTATATTTGTGAGTGTGTTTTTGATTAGTTTTTTTTTTTTTTGTTCCTTAGATTATACATATAAGTGAAATCATATGGTATTTATCTTTCTTTTTCTAACTTATTTTACTCAGCATGACAACCTTTAGGTCTATACATGTTGTTGTGAATGGTAGGATTTCACTTTTTTAATGGCTGAGTAATATTCCATCATATATGTGAACCATAACTTCTTTATCTAATTGTCTGTTGATGGGCATTTAGGTTGCTATCATATCTTGGCTATTGTAAATTGTACTGCCATGAACACAGGGGTGCATAGATCTTTACGAATTATTGTTTTGATTTTTTTTTTGGACAAATACCTAGAAGTGCAATTGCTGGGTCAAAAGGTAGATCCATTTTTAATTTTTTGAGAAACGTCCAGACTGTTTTTCATAATGGCTGTACCAATTTTCAGTCTCACCAACAGTGTATGAGGGTTCCCTTTTCTCCACATCCTCACCAACACTTGTTCTTTGATTTATTGATGATAGCCATTCTGATAGTTGTGAGGTGATATCTCATTGTGGTTTTAATTTGCATTTCTCTGATGATTAGAGATCTTAAGAATCTTTTCATATGTCTACTGACCATCTGTATTTCCTCTTTGGAGAAATATCTATTTAGGTCTTCTACTCTATTTGTGTACTTCTTGATTATTTCCTCTACTTGGCTAGATACTCTGTAGGATGAGAATTTATCTTACTATTTTAATCTCAACATGAGAACTTCACCTGGCCTCTAGTAAATGCCCTGAAGATATTCGTTAAGTGGTATTGTTGATTCAAATAAGTGAAATGTTTCAACTTGATTTTCTAAGAAAAACCTTGGAACAAGACAGCGAATTGGAATATTTTAACAATGTGATCATTTAGAAAATTGGCTTTCAGCAAATAAGCATTCAATAGTTAATTTAGAGACACAGTGGTTCCCCCAAAAGAGTGTTAAAGGAAAGGTTTTGGTTGGGGTGCCGAGTTTATAACAGATGTCAGATGCTGATGTGGTCCATGGTCCAATCCACCCTATGGAGATTTCCAAGTGTGCGTTTGAGGTTGGAAATTATATTAGCAGTTCAGGACTGATACTCAGGGGATATGGTCTACTGGAAATTGTGAAAGCAGTGGCCTAGGACATGTGGCATATAATAACAATTGACTAATAGCATGAATGAAGGAGGGTAGTGAAAACCTGCATGTAATACAGGTTGATAAACACTATGGCACAGGCTGATAAAGTGACTTGCCCAAATTGCACTGGGTGAGAATCAGCAAAAGATGTGCAGAATTAAAAACAGAGAAGTTAGACACTGGATGAAGAGCAGTTTTCAGTATATAATTAGAAAAACCACAGCAGGACATGAGGCAGCTACAGAAACAGAAAGAATAACAGAACACACAGCAAGTCTTTTAACATGGATGTGGAATGCTGAGGGGAACTAATTTCCCTTATGCAAACAAGCAGTACTTTTATAGTGACAAATAAAAACAATGGAAAATAAACATTTTTAAAAATTGATTTTTCAAGTTTCATAAAGCCTCTGTGAATAGAAACCCAAAACTGAGTTCATTTTATCATCACTGGAAATTTGCATACATCCAAGAGTTAGGATGAACAACATGAGGTTTCCAAGGTCTCCATATTTTCTTCCCTGAAGTGTCAAATGGTCATGAGACACATATACCTTAATAAATAACCTTCTTGTAAGAAATTGCCCAAAGGAATTTTCTGATGTCCTAAAGGAGAAACATAAATGGAACTATCCAAAGTTAACAAAATTTAAGAGTACATGATTAAATTTTGCTCATCTCCTGCATATCAATTTTCTTTTTTATGTCTCTAATATATATATCCCTCCACCAGTTAAAGGACAAAATTAAACACTATTTTGTAAGTTCTTATTCATTGTGATTGATGACAAAATCAACAGGAAAAAAATGTTGCTTATTAAGTTTTGTGGAACAAATGAAGGTATATAAATTGAACTCAAAATAATGAAGCCTGGGACATAAAAAATAAAAAGCAAATACTGGTTTATGTCATTTTAAGGAACAAAAAGAAAAAGAAAAAAAAAGGTTGTCAGAACCTGAAAATTAGAGAGAGAAGCTTACTAAAAACGGGTCCAGAAAAATAACTGCAAAACAGATGGTGCATTTAAATCTGTTTACTGTCAGGAAGTGGATGTCTCCCAAATACTGATCACATGGTGCTGTGGCTCCAAGAACACTGCTCTCTTGCTTAATCACACTGCAATGTATATATTTCTTGGAATCAAACCTGGCTTTTCAGCCCAGAGGAAATTCCCAGGATAGGTTGATGAGCTGAATTGCCTCTGGAAACTGGGCCATCTGTTAAAATTCAAAATGTTCTGTCTTGATTTGCACCAACTTTCCAAACCAATCATCCTTAGCTCAAATGCATTTTTCTCTATTCCAGAGTCATGTGACATGAAGATTGATACTTCTCGTTATCTTCAGAGCCATGGTCTTGTCATAGGCCAAGATAGGGAAACTATGCATGCAAAGGCAGTGAGAGATAAAAGGGATGTTTGATATAAACCACCTGGTACCCTCTGCCTGGCAGTACACTGGGGACCAAGCAAACTGGGTTCAATTTCCAGCCCTTTGCCAGCCTTGTGGTTGTCCATGCAATCCCCCAGCTCTGGGCCAGGTGTGTTCTAGATGCTGGCGTAAGACAGTAAGTAGAATCAGGCATAGCCTTTGTCCTTCTAGGGTTTAAATTCAAATGAAGAAATGAATAGCATATAGCTCAAGCAAATTTAAATACCAACTGTCCACAGAAAATAAACACGAATAGTCTCTCATACGTATGAAAAGATGGTCAACCTCAGCCATGATAAAAGAACCCCCCAATAAAACCTCAGCATACCATTTTCCACTCAGCAGGTAGGCAGAGATTAAAAACTTGATCACGTACTGTATTGGTTAAAGTGTAGGAGTCAGCTACTCTCATGTACAGTTGGGTTGGAGGAGGGTGACTTGTAATGGTACATACTCCGAAGAACTATTTGATGATATCTGTTAAAGTTACAAATTCAGATATGCTTTGCTGCGATGATTCCTCTTTGAGTTGTCATGTAGCAGAAACATTCTTGAAAAAGGACTCATGTATAAGGTTTTCCACCACAGTGTTGTTTGTAAAAGCAAGAGATTAGAAACTCCCCAATGCCTACTCATCAGGACTGGTTCAATCAACGTGGATAAATCCATTCATCAGAATCTTTTTTAGATATTAAAATTAATGAGGCAGCATGACTGCAGCAACAGAGGATATGGCAGTAATGAGCTGGCAGTTCTCAGATCTCTTCCCACAGTGAGTGCCACTGGCCAACAGCCTCAGCTGTTGCATTCTGAAATTCATCACTGCAATGGCACCAAAACCATACTGCCCCCCAAGCTGCACCCAGTGGGGATGCCAGTGCAGATCCACTCCTGGGAGACACAGGACTCCTCAGGCAGGTGACTTTAGCTAGAGGACCACCCCAACAGCCTTCCTGAATCTTCCTAGAACTCTACTGCAAGCTAGAACTTTTCCACCCAACCTTTCTTAATCCACTCTCTTCTTTACTCAGAGTCAGACCTGCATCAGAATTCAACGGCTGTCCTAGACTCCCCAAGCTTCCTGTTCAATTTTCCCTCACAGGTCTTCCCCCAAGAAATCTTTTATATCTAATGCTGTTTCAGTGTCTACTTCTTAGGGGGCAAACTAACAGAAGACAATCACCAAGACATATTGCCAGATATAAAAATCAACATGCAGAATAGTGTCTAAAATGTTCACACTTTAATGTGTGTGTGGAAGGTATGACTAAACAGAAAGAGATATGTAAGCTGGTACATGCTCAGAACATCTCTACAAAGATATATTTGGTCAATTCCTGTTATAGGTGGTAGTTATGTTCTCTAAAGCCACTGTCAATGCTGATTTAGCCAATACCAAAGCACATTTTCATCAACCAATCTACACATAAACTTGTTTTATATGAGTTTTATTTAAAGGCACCTTATAAAATACATGGTTGATTCACTGAAATTGAACTCATGGCCAACAGCACTATAACTCATTCCTGAATGAGTTATAGGTATAGAAATATACAGAAATGTTATCTAAAACATTTTCTCCATAAGGCACACAGCACAGCCTTCTTGTACTTGAGAACACTAGCCAGTATTTCAGCCAAATGCTTGGAGGACATTTTTAACAGGCTAATCTCTAATAACGACCACAAAAATTCCCCCCAAAATGTGGCACTAAATAGATTACTACAAGGGCACTTGTTTATAGCACGAGAGCTGAAACAAGATGGAAGAGCATCAATACCTTGTCCAAACTCAGCTAGGAACATTCACGTGGAATTACTCAAATTTTTCATTGATGCACATCAGTGAATGGCTCTGAGAACTCAATGAATATTGATTTGGGGGTTAAAAATGCATTTTCGTCAGTAGGCAAATTCACAAATATGAAATCTGCAAATAAAGATGGACTATAATTGTTAGCAGTAATTGTCTGAGGAGGTGACCTAGGTAGGTGAGACACAGGGATAGGCACAAAACTTCACTCTTTAATGAATACTCTATTTCTTTGGATCTTTATATCAAGTAAATTTACTACACTTAAAGAAATAAATGAACAGTTTCAAGAAACTGCAACAGTGACAAGAGTTAGTTAACTCCTGAAAGGCTTCATTCTGCCATTGGTATAAAGATGATAATGTCTACATCAAGTGGATGGTGGTGAGGGTTTTAGAAAACTAGTTAGAAAAAGGCTTGGTGTGCTGTCTAGCCCATAATAGGCATTTGACAAAGAGGAGAGATATTTTAATATCCTTATCTACTCTTCTCCAGACCTTGAATCCTAAAGGGAAATCATCTTTAGCCCTCCTTCTAGTTACCCTCCTGGCTTCTGGAGCCCTGTTCATACCCAATTCTTTCCTAAGTTCTCTTCCCACTTTATCACTGACTGTTCCAAGCACTCTGATTGCCTACTCAACATCCATTCTACTCTTTTTTTTTTTAAATAACACACTCTAATTTCTTTTAGCACAGCAATGTGCTCAGTTAAAAATATCTATCTCCTTAGAATTCCCTTGCAGCTGCATGAATGGGGCAGGCGAGCTAGTTCTGGCCAATGAATCATAGCAAAAAAAATTATCTTGGAATTTATTCTTGAATAAAAAGCAAAGCTTCATGAGGAAATTCGGCCTTTTCCACTTTTTTTCTGTCTGTAACATGGATGTGATGCCTGAAAGTACAGCAGCCATCTTGTGACTGCTGTAGGAACCTGAAAGATTGGAGGAAAGACAAAAGGAACCTGGGTTTTTAATGAAATTATTGAACCATAACAGTCCATCCTCAGTTATAGAAGAAAAATATTATTAATTTAGGCCATCATGGTAAATTTTTCCCACATACTCAATTGAGATCAGCCTGAACTGATAATTACTTCCAACAGAACCTACGCATTCCACAAAAGGTGTGGACAGTCCTTGCCTGCCTTCCTCACTAAACTTTATTCCAAGACAATTCAGCTAAGGCCACAGCCCAGCCACTACAGGGTATGTCAATACTAGCCCAGATCTCTTTCCTCAACCCCAGCCCCCAAATGCCACTAACTGTGGGGTCTCAGTTCTTTTACATTCAGGTTACTGCCTCCATCCCTCTACCCACAAATGCACTTCTCCTCTTGATCCCTGTTTTGGGTCCTGGTTACCATCCACTTTGCAAAACAAAGCTAACCTCACGCCCAACCTTGATCTGTCTTCAATAGCTCTGTGCCTCAAATCCATCTGTAAACTGAAATGATTAGAAGACATTTTTTCACATGGGGTGTGGTGAGGATTGCAAAATCTCTCTGGGCTCTGAGCCACTTTATTGGGAAGAGAATGTGCTGACCAAGTAATGCATAGATCCAGGGGGGTTTAACTGCTAGTTATGTCCTTGGATGCCGCTGCCTGGACACACATGCGTGCACACGACCTGGAAAGCCTTCAGTTGTTCTTAGTTTCAAACCACCAACAGGGGCTGTGGGCTTTGGTGTAACATGAGGAAGCTGGAGTTTAGATTTATTTAAAATACTATTTGAATGTCTACTGTGTACCATTCACTCTTGTAAGTACTGGGGATAAAACAGAGAACAAGCAGTCAACATCCCTAACCTTGTGTTGCTGGTGCAGCAGTAGTGGGGAGAAATAGAAAATGAACAAAGAAATTGATATACAGAGTTAGGTTGTGAGAAACAACAGGAAAAAAAAATGAAGCTGGATAAGGTGCTGGGAACAGTACTAGGCGGGGATGGACTCAGTGCAGAACTATCTGGGGAGATGACATTTGAGCTGAGACCTCAAAGAATTGAGAGAGGGAGATGGCTAGAACTTTCAGATTTTGTAAATAAAAATATAGAATACTCAGCTAAATTTGAATTTCACATAAACTATAACTGCATGTATTATTTGGGACATACTTATACTTAAAAATTATTCAGTACATTGCCATGCAACCTGAATCAGTGTCCTGTGAACTGTATAGGAGGATGTAGACATACATATATGAGCCAGCCATTCCACTCCCAGAGACTTACCCAAGGGAAAATGAAACTCATGCTCATACAAAGACTTGTATGTGAATGTTCATAAATAATTTATTCTTAATAGCCCAAATCAGGCAACAACCCAAATGTCTATCAAAAGATGAACTGATAAATTGAGGTGCATCCATACAATGGAAATACTTTACAGCAAGGAATAGAAACAAACTGTAATTGTCAGCAACATATAATTATCTCAAAATAATTAAACAGAGTACAAGAAAAGACATATTACATGCTTCCATGTATATACAAGTCTGAAAAAGCAAATGAAATATAGTGGCAAGAAGCAGACTGGTGGTTTCTCAGGGAGGAAGTGTAGGGAGGCAAAAGGGAAGAGGCTCTAAAAGAGCAAAAAGAAACTTTTGGGGACATTAGACACATTCACTATCTTGATAGTAGTGAACGTTTTGTGGATATATATAAATATCCGCATACAAATACATATGTTTGACTAGTTTAAATACTTCATATAAATGGAATCATATAGTATTCATCTTTTTGTGACTAGTTTACTACTTAGCATAATATCTTCAAGGTCTATCCATATTTAAGCCTGTCAGAATTTTTTCCTTTTAAGACTGAATAATGTTCTATTGTGTAGATAAACATTTCATTTACCCATTCATTCATTGATAGACACAGGAGTTGCTTCCACCTTTTGACTATTGCAAATAATGCTGCTGTGAACACGGGTATACAAATATTTCTTTGAATCCCTGCTTTTCATCCCTTTGCGTATATACCCAGAAGTGGAATTTTGGGATCATATGATAATTCTGTTTGAATTTTGAGAAATCTCCATAGTTTCTTCCTCAACTCTTAACCTTGCTGCACCAGCACTCAACAAAGTCCAGCCAACCCCACCTCTCCTTCCCTCACCTCAATCCAGAACAGTCTCTGTAGGGTTTTATCACCATCATCTGAATCACAGGGTCATCCAGGTCTCTTCTTCCCGTTCCTCTCTCTCTCAGTGGCAGCCAAATCCCCTTGCTTCTGGCTTAAACTGTCTCTCCTCTCTGCCCCCTTTCATCTTGTCTCCTTCAGAGCTGTCCTCACTCAGTCTGAATCTCTCTCAGATGTAGCCATGTCTCCCCATCTCCACTGCTCCCAGTTTAGGCTAAACCACGCCTTGGCTCCTGGGTAACCAGCAGCCAATAGCCTCCCAAAGCTGTCCTGAAACTCTAGTTACAATTACCAACCCATTTTCCTCTATGGTACCAAGGGTAGACCATCAGCATAGCGCCTTCCACATAATGAGCCTTAAAAAATATTAACATTTTTATTTTTATCTATCTATCTATCTATCTATCTATCTATCATCTAGAAAACATTATACATATCAGTGTATATACATGTTTTATATATATAAATATATATAATATGGATGTATAAAACATAGGTGTGTGTATATATATTCATGTAGAGAGAGACAGAGATTCATACAGAAAATTGCTTAAAAATATTTGTTAGACTGATAATTATAAGTTTTTGAAAGGTATTTTAAAATATTTTTAAATTTAAAAAAGTAGCAATCTTCAAAAAAACTGCAAACTGTACAGAAATCTACAAAGCTGACTAGTGAAAGTCACTCCAATTCCACAGGGCCAATCACTATAATGTTTTCTTGTTTTTTATTTGAGAAAGTATTGTACAAAAGAAGTATGTGTGTCCCTGTGTGTAAACACTCATACATGCAGAGTTTCTTTTTTATGGGAATAAAATCATATTCTGTACATTTTATGGCACCTTGCTTTTTTGTTTTTTGAATCAACACTCAATTCAGGACAACTTTTTATCCCACAGTGCTAACCATTATTACTATTTAATTTTTTCTTCCAGAAATTTTTGTGTGTATAAAAGTATAAGTAAATATAAATACACACACACACACACACACACATTTTTTTAATAGGGTTGAGTTCCAACTCTGCATATGGCTCACAAACCCGATGCTTTCCTCTCTCTCTTTTTAACCCAACAGTATGTCCCAGGCAACTTTCTATGTCCAAATGTACAACTCTGCATCCAGCTTTTGGACAGCTGCTTATGATTCCACAACATGGGCACAACACTATTTGTTCTTACATTCCTATAACGATGGACAGAGTATCTCCAATATTTTGTAATTTCCAACTAAAAATGTGCTTCTGTGAGCATTTCTGTGTCCGGTGTTATTTAAAATGTTGCTAAATCCTACAAAATCACCCTCTAAGAGGTCATGCCCCCTGAAAAATGGATGTGAGTGCTCACTTATACCCATTCTCAGCAGCTCTGGCTTTTATCAATATTTTAATTTTGTGATTAGTTTGAATGTGAAATCTGGCACTGTGTTATTTTTATTTGCATTCCCTAATCACCCAAGAAGTTGATCCGCTTTTCCTCACTTTCCCAACCTTTTCTCTTCTATCATTCACTTAATTTATCGTTTTGCTCCCATGTCTTTTTCCAATTTCCCTCCAGTCTTCTCTCCAATTTTCCACTCTATACAAACTGACTTGTAGAGGATTACAATTTAAACATCAGAAACTGAATGTGACAAAATGGCTGCTCTGGAGAGTCAGAGTAAAAATTGGCCCCCACAGGATCTCAGGAATGAAATGTGCCAAACAGCCTCCAAGCTGGGGATTAAAGTCTTTCTTCCATCTGGAACTTAGTGTCTACAAAACAGTCACCACACTGTGAGCCTTCCCAGAAAAAGTACTGTGTTGCCTGGCTACCCAGTAATGTATATATGACTTGGCAGCTGGCCTGGCTTTGCAGCTCAGAGAAAAATTCCAGGGTGGGATGCAAGCTGAGGTTCCAAGGACAAATGAGCTAAAAGGTTTAACCCTTTCTTCTCAAGGAGATTGAATGGAGGAGCATTCCAAACTCAGGGAATCCAGACCAGGTAATCAGACATCCAGGGTCTTCTTTTGCAAAAATGTGCTTAGCAGGACCCAACTTGTCCATAAACTTTGGCCACAGAATTCATGAAATAATCCACATGGCAGTTATGTGATCCAACATTTGGAAGAACATCTTCCTATTTAGACATAGCCTGGCTCAGATACTTGTGTTGTGGCTTTGGGATGCTGGTTTCTTGTTATAAACTGAGACCAATTATACCAATCTGGGTTGGATTGTATGGAACATCCAACTTACAGAAACTGCCTCAACAGAGTGGGAAGATAATATAGTAGTGCCCTGCTTCTCTCCCCTCTACTTCTCTTATACATATATATTCAGTTGGCCTGCCCTCCTTCAGGTAGTCCTCATAGTGTGACTGACACCCCACCCTACTGATTCCACTTAAGATTTTGCTATGGCTTCCATACTAGTTAGTATTCAAGGAGGGACTTACCAGCCCACAAAGTCCTGCCTCCATGCTCTGGCCTCACTGGTTTACATCTTGCTTTTAATTGTATCAAGGTAATTCCCACCTCCATGCCAGATCAAGACTGGCTCCTTCCCATCTTGTGGGGCTGGGGTTAAATATCACCACTTCAAAGAGGCTTTTGCCAACTATTTCATCTAAAATGGCAGCTAAATCAAGTCTCCAATCTCACTCTAGGTCCCAGACCCTTAATGCCACTGGGTTCCCTGAAGATGACTCTCACATTCCCATACCCATTTATACCCCCCTGTGTAAAATGTACCCCTCTTTGTTACTCAGAAAGTTATCTCATACTCATTGAGGTGGGCAACTGTTAGTTTGCCCACTCAATACCCATTCTCCTTTATTCTGGTCATATACTTTCTATTTTATGTGGGGAGGCAGGCTACCCCCACTTCCTGATCCAGAAAAAAAGAAAAGCTGCAGGTCTGTCCAATCAACATCTCAAGCATTGACTCATGGATGGACCTGGAACTTTAGTGGAACTATTGAAATAGAAGCACTCTGTTGCCACTGGGATTGTTCAGCTGGTAGCACCCATGTCTGGAGCTGTTGGGAGCCATCTTTACCACCTTGAGGGGAAAGCCCAGGGCAGAATGAAGCCAGATCAGAGGAAGGTAGGTTCCAGAAGCTGAGACATAAAGATCCACCTTGATGACATCTTTTGAAATGCTGGATCTAACTATATTTGAAGCTATTAAACTTTACAGATCTTGAGCTAATATGTTCCCACTTAATTTGTTTAAGCCAATCTGAGTTCATTTTTCTACTTACACCTGAAATATGTGGAATAGCTAAAAACCCTATCATAAACCTTTGCAACTACTTTATTTCAAACATTAAAGTCATTCCTGACTCTCCCTCTTCTCCATTCCCAAAGAGTTACCATGTCTTGTTGAGTCTACCCCATAAACGCATCTCCCATCTCACTTATGTTTTTAAACTGTATGCATCCATTTACCATCTCTTGCACTGATCCATCTCCTAAGTTGCAGAATTCTCTAATGCTTGCTTGCCTCTACACTTGCTCTTTCCATACTATTCTCCAGCCAAAATAACATCCTTCCAAAACACAAATCTGTCCCTCACCTGCTTAGAAGCAAATCTTCAGTGACATGAGACAGAAATATTATTTACTAAAGCAAAAATAAACAAACATTAAAGTTGTTTACTTAATTAGGTAACTGAGAGGCCCAGGGGTAGTTGGCTTTAGGCATAGATGGACCCAGGTCCTCAGAAATTTTAATCAGAGCTCCATCTCTCTGCATCTCTAGGCTCTGGTCTCCCTAGCAGGAATAAACCCCAACACTTGCAGCGAAACTCTTAGGGCTGTTTCTTATTGGCCTAAATTGAGCCACATGTCCATCCTGGAGCCAATTACAGTGGCTTCCGTTGACCAGGCAGAGGTCACAGAAGCTGAGTAGAGAGGCCAGCTCTCCATAAGCCCATATACTGAGAGGGTTGGAAAGGGGGTTTTCCAAAATGAAAATGGGGTCTTACTGCTAAAAGAGTGAAGACTTGGTAAGCAAAACCTTATACCCACTATACCTACCCAAAGTATACCCTTAAGATCAAGTTCAGACTCCATGAGGCTCACTTTGGCCTCCCCTGCAGCCACACTTCATCTGACTCCATCACTATACCTCCACACACTTGTGAGAATAAACTCCTTCTGGCTCCCTCAACACTCCCATCCCTAAACTTTTTCGCATGTCCACTCTCAAGCCAAATTCTTGTTCCTCTTATCCTCTTCTTTTCAACAAGCTCCAGATCAGTTTTGAGGCCCTCATTACATACATAAGTTACTTCCTCCAAGAAGGAGGTCCTAAGACACCACAAAGAAGATTTTGGTTTGAACTATGTAGCACTCCTCTTTGTTTCTTTGGGGATACTAATGCTGCCCCCTATTTTGTGGACTGCTTCTCCTCTACTCACATTTCCACCAAAAGTGATCTATTGTATTATTCTTTGTGCCATGGGCTTAGTGTGAGGCCCAGGACACACCAGTTAAGAAACTTCTTTTCAGGATAAGGAAAACAAGACACCTCACAGATGAATAACCTAGGAATAACACTGTTCTGACCTCATGGGAAAGTCTTGTGTGACAGCACGCTGCCAACATGTCAACTTAAGTGGGAGAAAGTCACAGCTATTGGCTGCATTCCATCACCCTGAGCAAAGCTACATCCCTTCCCTCCTTGGGGTTTGGTTACCAGAGCCACGAAATTCCCCCTCTTTGCCTAAACTATTTTGAGTTGTTTCTGTCATTCACAGCCCTCTATGACCAGCTACACCCCCTGCCAATCTAGAGTGGCCACATGTGCTGATTGAAAACCCTTATTTTGAGTGGGAGGAGGCTTAAGGTGTACTAAGCCTGCCTTCTTTCCCCTGAAACCAGGAGAGTCCTATAGGACTACCTCGAATAAACCACCATCATATGATTTATGTACCTTCATACATAATACATTGATGTTAATGTATGATTTGCTGTTCTTTGAGGGAACTTCATATAAAAGGACATTTCTGCCTACTGATGCCATGCTGGATAAGAATTCCATTTAAAATAAGTTGAGTTCTGGAGACACATCAAAACATGTGGTGCTTGAAGGATGGAATCTGGAGTTACCCTGCCTCAACTCCTGATCTAGCTCTATAAAATATGCTTTGTATCTGTAAACAAGTTATTTAACTTCTCTATACCTCAGTTTCTTCATCTGTCAAGCAGGGGTAATCATTTTTTAAAAAGTCATCATCAGAGGATTGTGGGAAGAATAAAATAAGAAAATCTATGCAAAGGACACAAAACTGTGCCTCACATGTAGTCAGCCCCAATTAAGTGTAAACTATGACTTGCTGAATGTTAAATAGAAAGTAGTGACCAGAAATATTTGCTACTCCATCAGAAATGTGTGAGTGGAGAGGAAAAATATGAATATGATCTGAATTAAGCTGATTTGTGTATTTCACTATCTGAACATACATTAATTCCTTGCTTTTCTTATAATAGCTACTATTTATCTAACCCCATATGTTGTCTTTGCCTGCTAAACCTTCACTACATCTCTTCTGAGACATCCCTTCCTGCACTCTCATTTCCTATAGTTCAGGCAGGGCTGATCTCCACCCGGCTGACTCCAAAAGTACGCTTTGGAGAGCTGAAACTCAATTACTGGATTTGTCAATATGGGGGTTAGTGTCCTTTCAAGAGGACTGTGTAGTGGAAAGCTTGATTGGAATGGGGTTAAGAAAGAAAGAGTGATGTGGAAGTAGAAAGAGGTACTATAGAGTTAGATCTAATGGGGAGAAGGGAAATAAATGATGGAGTAGCTGAAAAGAGATAAGGAGTCAAACTGGACTTTTTAGGATGGGTTATATAGTACAGCACATTGGTGTACTGATGGGAATGTTCCAGAAGAGGAAATTTTGGTGATGCAAGAGAGGCAGAGAATGCTAGAATGATGCCCTTGAACAGAGAAAATAATGGTATCCAATGTGAGAGGGTAGCCTTAGAGAGGGGTGTAGGAATTCATGGATAGTAACAAGGGAAGGGAGACCATAGGAGCCCAGATGCAGATACAAAGTGTTAAAAGAATGTGACAGTCTCTTTAGTTTTCCAATAGTACTTGAGAAGAAAGTTCTGGTGCCAAGTGACACACAAAATTGCTACACCCCGAATGCTGGGCTTCACCTTGTGTAGCTCTACAGGAATGAGGCAGGACTATGGTGCAGCTCTGCAGGAACGAGGCAGAACTGTGCAGTGTTTAGTTAGAAATCAGGACTCTCCCTCCCCAAAAAGCTAGTTTAAGACTTCGCTGTGCTGTGTATTAGCTATCCGACAAAGTACTTCTCCCTTTGGTGACGTGATTTCCCTACATAAAAAAAAAAAAGGAACTCTGAAAGTGTCCAACCAACGGGTTATATTGTGAGAACCCAATTGTGAGACTGCTCAGGTTCTTTGATGAATGTTGCCGATTGCTAGAATGAGCCAGTATTCAATTGCTACTTACTGCTAGAATGAGGCAATATTCAATGAAATTCAAGGAGAAAGGTATCAGGAAAGTACAGGGCTTACAAAAGGAATATATCCCTCACTTACTCTAGATTATTATTATTATATTATAAATAACATGTAGACTTAAATATACATTATATATTAATTGTATACATAATTACATATAAGTATAATAGTCTTATACATAATAACTACTAATGATATATAATCATCTTATTGTAGAATCCACACAGTCCCTATTTCAGCTGACCCTGTGAAATAATGCTTGGTAGGAATAAACTAGCAGAGAAATGAACAACAGTGAATTGGATATTTATTGACTATTGCAGATGGAGCTACAATTTTCAATCATCCATCAGAAAAAGCTAGTGAAAGTCTTCTTCCTACATGTCTGGATAAATGTCCTTGGCAATAGAATACACTGCATCATTACCAACATATTCTTTTCACTTGACGTAAACCTCAATATGTCAGAAGCAAATTCTGGCATTTTCACTCCTTCCTGCTTTAAACAGTATTTCTTATCTTCTCTTGGTTTTGGATCCTTACACCCCAGGGTTTTCTTACACCCCAGGACAAGGAAACTCTGTGAGATTGAGGGGGTTGGGGAAGAGGTGTGCTATTCATTTGTAAAGTGGTAGAAGGGCCACAGCAAAAAGAGAACCACAGGGTGCCTCTCTGGGAAGTTGCTTCTGGTAAACAATCCTCCTTTCTTCTGCCCCTTGCAGGGTGTGCAAGCCTCCACGGTTACAAGTAACCTAATTTGAAGGCCATAGCTCTAATGACCTCCAGGTCTCTGAAGGATTTGGGAGCCTCCAGCCCTGCAGCCCAATCAGTCTCTCCTGGGACGCTCCCAGGCAGCCATCCAGACTGAGGGACGCCAAGAGCCTCCTTCTCTTAATCCTTCCAGCTGGGGCTGGAGGCCCTCTTAAGGGCCAGGAAGGAGGCCTTTTCCTCCAACTCCTCCACCCCTCAGCAGAGGCGGGGGTGGGGGGGGGTGCCTGAGCCCACTGCACTGACACATAAGCCACAAGATTTCTGTACCAGGTAGATCTAGGGAATGCAATCTTGCTAGCAAGGGAAAGAAAGCATTACTGTTTCCACCTCCAGGATTGAGGAGGCCTTGACCTTATTAGTTTCCATATTCAGGAAGGGAGTAAGCACAGACCTTGTAAATGTTTCCATATCTGGGAGGGGGGATAGACAGAGACACTGACTCCTCTTCCACCTCCTTCTGGAGCAGGTGACTCAGTAAAACTGTTTTCAGCTGTAGTGAGAAGGATTCAGGCAAGAACCGGAACTTCCTATAGCTTCCCTCCAGCCTCAGGTGGCTACATACCAGAGAAAGGGAGCAAGGAAGGAAGGAGGGGCAGAAGGGTCTCACCCTATTCACCCTGAAAATTGAAAAGCAAGAAGATTCCCATGCTCCAGCCCTGGTGCAGAGCCCCATGGGGCACCAGGAACTGCAGTCTGTCCCTTAGATGCTATATTGGAGTGACAGGTAGGTCCCCTCTGGAAGCCCCTATTTTCTCCATAGTGCCAACCAGAGGAATTCAGAGATCCTGCCTGTTACAGTCAGGTGTAAACGATAAATAAAATTCTATTGGCACCAACAATGGAGCATTCACTCATTTAATAAGCATTTTGCATGCCCATGTCTCATGGGAACTGCTAAATTCTGGGGAATCACTGGAACTCATGACATTAGGTTCATTTTTTCCTGGATGTGATGGAGTGGGATATGGGGACTCTAACAAAGTCAAAACAACTTTTTAAATGAATGGACACAGGCAATGATTTCTGGGCTATGACACCAGAAACAGCAAATACGAAGACCCTGGAGAGAACAGTGTTGGAGGGATGGCTGGGATACCTCACTGTGAGTGGAAGGTAGGAGATTACTCTGGACTAGGGTAAGGGTTTGTAAGAGTAAAGGGGCTGTGGGAATATTGCAATCCATAATAATATCTACAACCATTATTTCTCTTGTAATTATTGTATTGTCAGTTTCCAGAGAGCCAGATTGAAGTTATGGGGACATCAGTGGGCAGAATCCTTTAACTAGAGAACATTCCCCAGCTGGGAGCAAGGTGAAGCAGGGCTCTGTCTACACTCTGGTTCCACCACTCACCAGCTGCACATCTGGCCCAACCTTGGTGAAGCTTATAGTCTAACTTGGATGAAAGATGTCATAATGTGAATGAGCTGGAGGATGTATTCAGGGGAGGATAGGATGCTTGAGCAGCACAAGAGGGGAATACCACCTAATGGTCAGCCTCTGCCAGGCAAAGAGTTCCTCAAGGGAGAGCCAGCCACCCACACATCTCCCCATTTGCTGAGTTGGCAAGTATGTCCTTGGATCAAATAACAGCTGTAGGGTGGAGGGGCACCAGGTGGGAAGAATCAGGAAGAATTAAAGTGATAGCCCATTCCTAATCCACCATAGTTGTTATGGCTTTGAAAGGAATATATCATGCAACCTGTCCTGTCTTCTAGTCTCTCTTTTAAATAAGATTTTAAAATTTTTCTTATGCTAAAAGGGATATGTGTCCATTGTGGCTACTTTATAAATAACAGAAAGAAAATAGTAAAGGGGAAAAAATTAAAATCACCTATAAACAGACCAACCAGAGATGATTCCTGGAAATATTTTGGAGCATTTTTCTCTATCTATCTGTTCATCCATTCATCCATCTATGCACCTAGCTGTCCATCCATCCAACCATCCATCCATCCATCCATCCATACATACATACATACATACATACATACATACATTTATCAATCTATACATCCATCAATCTATCAATCTACCCATTCAGATTTTGTCATCATCAGAAACTGAATTATGCTTGAAATCAAACAGTCCTTGTTCTCATCACTAGCCCCTGTCCCTTCAGGTCTTCCATCTCTCCAATATACACAATTCACACACAAAATTCTTTGACCATATTAACACATTTAGTCTACTACCTGACTTTACGTTTCTCCTTGTCTAATTGAGATTCCATGGTTCCTTTTGAAAACAACTCTGTATTAGTGTTCTATTTCTGTGTAACAAAATACCAAAAACTTAGAGGCTTAAAATAACACCCATTTACCATCTCACAATTTGATAGATCAGAAGTCCAGTTAGATTTGACTGGGTTCTTTGCTTAGGGTCTCACAAGGCTGAAATTAAGTTATGGGCTGAGCTTTCATCTGGCAGCTTTTGAGAATTCATTTCGAAGAATCTATTCCACACCCCCATCCTTCACCATTACTGAATGTAGTTATCAACCTCCAAGATGGCGCTCAGCTATCCTCATTTTCTTGTGAACTGCTCTCCCACAGCAAGCAGGGATGACCTGTGTCACCCATAGTATATTACAGAAATGACACTATGTGACTGCTCTAGCTAGGTCATAAAAGACATTAGAGTTTCTGCCTTGTTTTTTCTTGGATCAGACTCTCTGGAGGAAGCTGGCTGCCATATTGTAAGAATACCCTGTGGAAATGCCATGTGGGGAGGAACTGAAGGCTCCTGACAATAGCCAGTATCCGCTTGCCAGGCACTTGAGCGAACCATCCTAGAAGTGGATTACTCCTCTGGTCAAGCCTTTGGATGACTAGAGCCTTAACCTACATCTTTTCTTTGCTTTTTTTCATTGTTATTATTGTGGTAAAATTCACATAACATAAAATTTATTATCTTACTTTTTAAGACTGCAGTTCAGTGATATTAAATACATTCGTGTTGTTTTGCAGCCATGACCACCACCATCTCCAGAACTCCTTTTGTCTTGTAAAACTGATACTCTGTACCCATTTAACAATAACTCCCTATTTTCTCCTCTGCCAGCCCCTCCTGGCACCCACCTCCCACCATTCTTTTTTTATCTATTTGTAACCAAACAAGAAGAGAATTCATCTGCCCAGTGCACAGCAGAGTCAAACATTGAACACTGAGAATTACAGGGGAGGAATTAGTGTAGCTGTGCAAGGAGAATGAGAAGCTGTTGCTTCAAACCTGAACTCCTTGATGGCTTACCATTAGAGGGGTTATAAAGGCAAAAACTCATGAGTAATCATGAGTAAGGGTTCAGGGTCATGGGTTATGTTGACTGGTCGTGTTGTGCAAGCTTTAGCAATTTTCTTAATCTGATTTATTTAGTTCTTGGCAGCACCCTGTCCAGGGTCTTTGAGACTGTGGCCAGGTGGTCTTCCTGCTTAGAGTTCTGCAAGACATCTTGGGATTATGAGTCAGTGATGTTATCTTAAAAGCAGGGGGAAAAACAAAACAAAACAGAGCTATACATTTTGTGCTTAACAGGCAACATTCTTCTGTTATCTTAAGCAGAGTGTACTTTTATTATCTTCCCTGGAATGTCCTTTACAGGGAGGCCTCCAGGCTCCAGGATGTGACCACATTCCAGTATAACTATAACTCTTAAGAGAGCTAATTTAATAATTTTATTATTTGTATTCTTTATTTATTTTTAGTTTAATAATTTTAACTAAAAGCCAAATTCTAGTATACCTATTTTGTTATGATTTGCTATTGGGTTCAACTATAAGTGCTTCATATAAATGGAATCTTTTTGAGATGGACTGCACAGGGATTCCAATATCTCCAAATCTTTGTCGTGCTTGTTATTGTTGTTGTTTGATTTGATAATAGGCATTGTGTGAACTGGCTGAGGCAGTAGTTTGCTGTGGAAGAGTTTTAAGCTGGAAGACACACATCTGTGCTTTCACATTCATCTGATGGCTGATGAATGACTGGGAGGAGATAAGGGAGGATTCATCAGTTGGAATTTACTATAGCCATTGTTGGGGAGAAGATGGCAGCTGGCTCTAGAGTGGACCAATGGGGATGAAGAGAAGTGGACAGATTTGAGAGTGATCTTGATAGCAGAGATAGAAAAAAGATGGCAATTGGGAGAGAATTTTTATGTCTGGACATTTCACTAAAACATGAACATAAGGCCCAGTGTCCAGATGAAAATTTCAGGTTAACAGCCTTCCATGGAATTTTCCCCTGATTCATGAGCTGAATGCCACCTAGAGCCCAAGCTATGTATACATCAGTGTTTAATAATTAAGGAAGGGACCTATTTTCTTGAAAGGGCACATTGTGCCCAGGGTTCAAGAGAATGACTATTTACAAAATGTAAAAAGGTGTGAGGACCAGCTTCCTGTTTTGCAAATATACTTCCAGTTCCTAGTTTTAATAAGTTTTTCCCTTATATTCAGGGTACTGACCATCTTACACTTGCATTTTCTAAAATAGTGAGTATATTTCATATCACCTAACAAAGTATGTCTATAAAGGATGATTCTCAAGCTGAATAAAAAACAAATTTAATTGTAAAGCAATAAATAAAATTTCACTTTTATTACTTTGTCACCTCACTTTATGGCAGTGGTTCTCAACAGGGAGTAATTTGGGCCTCCAGGGAACATCTGACAATGTTTTTGAGACAGCTGGGGGTGGATAATGCTACTGGCATCTGGAGGTAGAGGCTAAGGATGCTGCTCATCATTCTACAACCATAGAACAGCCCCCTACAGCAAAGAGCGATCCAGTCCCAAATGTCATTAGTACTGGGGTTGAGAAACCCAGGTCTGTAGATACCTAAACAAACACACACAGCAATTTTCATAGCTATTGCCTGTTTTGCAATGAGTTATATTGTCTCATACTTAAAAAAAAAAAAAAACTGTACAAACATGGCTTCAAGGAAAGGTTAATTGCTTCCCTGGGGTGGAAATTCTAGAGCTATCGCTGCTTATGAGCCTAATGGTTTTTAATAAAAGGGCTTAGTTTTTTTCCTAGTATCAATGAGGAGGTGATGACTGGAAATAAGTGAGTGGTAAAATCTTATTTGTGTGAGAAATTGATTGTGGGTGGGCAGGAATGGGAGCAGGATACCATCAGAAGACTAGTGGAATAATCCAGGAAAAAGATGAGGGGGGATAGAACAGAGGGCCAACAAAGGAGGTAAAGAGAACTGGTCTGAAGGGGGTGTTTTGGAGGCATAATAAATAGGACTGTGGCTTGTAGTATATAAAGACTGTAGATAACACAAGGTTGCATTGACATCCACGCTTCTATCTCACAACAGTCATAGGTGTTTTTCTTCCTCAAGAGAAGTGTAGGTAGGACTTTGATTCCCAGAGATTTTGAAAGTTAATGAGCAACCAAGGTTTTACCCTGAGAACCAGAAATCAATTCCTTACAGAGAAAAAAGACCGGCTTGGCAAGGAGAGTTCTGGAGGCGACTCAGGCCATTTCTACTCCTCTCCTCCTAAGCACTCCTCCTCAGGAAGAACTGAGGCCCACAGGAGGCAGATTTGGGGAATAGACTGGAAATGTGCAAGAACAAATCTCTCCTGGGAGCCAGGGCTACCACTCCATTCCCTGAGTAACAGAAGGGCCAGGGTTGCTGCTGCCACCCTACCTGGGCTTGAATTACTTGGGGGCCTCCTGGCATGTATCGTTCATCATGGATTGTTTGGCATTCATTGTGATTTTTAAAAACATTATATTACAATATTATTTATCTTAATGACTGAGTTCTTTGGTATCTCCTTAAGCACTGGGAAACTCACTTCACCCCAGATCCTGATATTATGAGAAGTACAGAGCGCTGGTTCTTGCTTTTCCAATTTTAGTATATGTGCTGCTGAAGAGACCACTGGTTCTTATTTTTCAACTGAGAGAACAGACACAGAGGGAGAAATGACCTAAACTCTCTAGAGCTAATTAAAATCCTGAGGCAAAGTCTAGAGCATGATGTATCCAAAGGTTCACTTTCTCCATTCCACTTCTGCTCAAGTAATATAAGGTTCCCTAAGTTGATATTGATTTTGATGGGCAAGCAACGACTGAGCAATCCAGAATACAGAGAATTAATGTGAAACAGATTTGGCTTATATGGAGAACTCATGGCATGTGTCAAACATTGGAGATAATAAGGACTTGATATCTTCCATCGGAGGAAAGAAGGATGTTCACAGGAAAGCTAGGAGATCTTTAGAAATGACTTGCAACCATCTATGTAGCTATGAATTCACTTTGTCAAAACACAACAAGCCTACTATGCTGTTATGGGCTGAATTCATATGTCACAGTCCCAAATTCATATGTCACAGTCCTAACCCCCAGAATGTCAGAATGTGACTGTATCTGGAGATGGTATCCTTAAAGAGATTTAAGGTAACATGAGGTCATTAGCGTGGGATTATTCCATAATCCAATGACTAACACCTTATAAGAAGAGGAATTTCGACCTACACAGGTATAGAGGGATGATCATGTGGGCACACGGGGAGAAGACAGCTATCTAAAAGGCAAGAAAGGAGGTTTCAGGAAAAACCAATCATAGCACCTTCATCTGAGACTTCTAGTACCCAGAATTGTGCGACAAGACGTTTCTGTTGTTTAAACTGCCCAGTCTGTGGTACTTTGTCATGGCAGCCCTATCAGACTATACAACTCAATACCTGCAACGAAAGACAATGCTGAGTTTATTTTTTACCATAATAAGGAAGAGCTTTGCTAGTTAGGAAGTCTCTCCATGCAGATGGACTGATTTTATGGGATTTGGAGTTCAGAGGTTGGAGGGCCTTCAGAAACATAAACAAGTTGACATCATCTGGAGAACTATGGTTTCCTGAGTCAGACTCTTGTCAATTGGTTGGTGTTCCGAGGCGTGCATATCAGAATGAATCTATCCTTGAAGGGCCCTTTCATTGGTGACTTTCCAAAGAAAAGCACTGGCGCTAATTATTTGGCTTAAAAAAGTGTGTTCACTGAGGTAAGCTGTCATTGATCAGTTGAATGGGTTTAAAATGGAATCTGATAGCTGCTTGTTTCCCTGACTGCAGACTACGCCATCTTTTTCCAAGTTTGTAAGGACTGTCTTATTCTCAACTTGTCTGACAATCAAGGCCCCACAAGACTTTCATATCCATGAAAATAGGAATGAGATCTCAGTTGCTCATCTAAATGCATATCAGCAGCTCAAACAAGACTGATATACTCACTCCCTAAATGTTGGAAATTATTATTATTCCCCGGGAGTACTCATCTAGGCTCTTTGAATGGGGATATGCACATCTTCAACTCTGGTTTCTAAAAGTAGAAGAGGAACAACTAAACAAGAAAGTGGGGGACAGAAAACCAGAAGAACAGAAGGCCAAAGGAGGCATTGAAGAAAATGTTTTTAAGGAGGAAGAAGCCAACTATGTTGATGGCTATGGTGAAGTCATGTAACCTGATGACAAAGAAGTGACTATTATATCTGACAACATCATGGATTTTGAGCAGAGTAGCTTCAGGGGCATGGGTGGAAGGAAGACTATTTAGAAAAAACTGGTGAGAGGATATGTCCTAAAATATAGTGTATTAACTGAAAATTTGAGGTATAGCAAGGCCAACAGATAAGATTTTCATTAAAAAGAAAATATGTTACTCACATTTCCTAAGAGGAGAGGGTACACCATACCATAGCGGCCACACAGAAAAGCACCAGGATTGGTCTGGAGGCAGAGGGAGCAAGGGGTAACTGTGGACAGAAGCCCCTCTTGTGGCTTCTGTGAGAAGAAGCAGGTGAGGCAGAGTAACCTGGCTTAGGATTGGCTAGGTTAAATAATTTCAGTGGATTCTGGGGTATAGGGAATTTCTCTAGTCCTCTGGTACTTGACTCTGGGGGTGATTAGAGCAGAGCAATGGCGGCCTAGAGTGTGAGAGGCTGATAAGTGGTTAGGGGTGTGTGGAATCTGAATCGATTTATTTGTTTGGAGAGCATGTCCCCAGGAAGAGGACTCCTCCTGAGGGAAGGCAAAAGGAGGGAGGCAGGAAACAAAGCACAGTGACTCAGGCATATTGTTGGTTTGTTCAGAAAAAGTGTATCCAGCATATATATGTTAGGCAGATGTTAAAGCATCAAGTTTACGGGAGCTAGAAACATGGTTAATAAAAAAATGGAAGGTGAGGAACAAGGTATGGGAGCAATGAGTATAGATACATCTTTAGAGAGAATGTGGGCTCCACAAAGAATGAAAAATCGTTATGGCTGAAGTGTGGAAAGCTGAGATGTAAGATATCGAGATAAAGAAAAAGTCTGAAACTATCTTCTGGAGACACACATTTCCAAACCAGAAAAAAGATATTCCTGGTAATAAAGTCTGTCTTGCAGATCAATCCCTGGATCCTGGTTTTCAACAGTTTTTCTCCCATATTCGGGGGCCTGATAATCTTCCTCCCTCACATTCTATAAGACAGTTCAAGGTCCTAAAACCTTTTCACAGTGACCAGCATAGAGAAAGGATGTCATTATTGCCCATTGAACTAAATTCCAATATATATCCTGAGTGTAACCATATAGCATAAGAATATTTTCAGTTATTATTTCTCATCTCATTGCATCTATATCAAGGTACACACACACATATACACACACACACCTAAGTACACATTGATGAACAGTATCTGATTTTTGTAGTAGTAATATGATATAGTGGTTCAAAAGGTGATGCAAATGTAGCTTTCAGACACACTCAGGCATGCCTTATGTTTACCTATTTTTAAAGCCAATTGCCACTCCCTGGACCTTCCAAACATAACTTGGAATCTCCACTCTGTGTAAGCTTTGGTGAGGAGTTGGGTTTTCAGCTAAAGAACCACAGAATCTTTTGGAGGCTTTTAGGTAGAGGAATAATACAGTTAGATTTTCATTTTAAAAAAGGTCACGAAGAATGGATTTGAGGAGGTAAAACTCAAGGGGAATAGAATGTGACTACAAGGATCCAAGCTGTGGTAGTGGTGGCCTTCACTGTGTTGGAAACAATGAGATCAGGTCTGAGGAAAGAGCTATTTTGGCAAGGCTGATAATTGATGGGTTATGTCAGGTGTGGAGAGGAGACTAACAAGGGCAACACTCAAGTTTCTGCCCTGGGCCCCTGAAAAGAATCACAGCTAAATATATGTGAATGGTGAGTCCTCTGCCAGACTAGGAACATGTTTAAGTCCATGACTGGACAGAAGAGTTTGTGAAGGAAGTAGAGCTAAGTGTGCTCACCTTCTGGCAAGAAAGAGATAAACTCCCAAAAGTAGGGCTGGCTACATTGTTTACAGGACCTTGTGAAAAATGAAAATTGTTCAAATATAGTGAAAAGCATGCATCAAAGGTACTAAAATATAATTCTTCCTCCCACTGTGGTCTCTCTCATGATATGTCCTGGTAATTTTCCTTTGCTAAATAATGCTGTGCTCCCTGGGGTACAGGGATAATTGTGGGGCAAGTGTGGACCCTCCCAGGCAATTGGGAGCCCTCTCCATGATTCAATGGCAGGTAGGTTCCTCCTCCCATTTAAGCATCATGCCCTTGTATTTCCCCTACTCATGCTAACATTGGTGGGCAAGTGATTCTCAAAAATCTAAACTAAAATTGGGTGAGTCCTACCCTCCTCATATCTCCTACTAAATGCCCTGCTTTCATCTCCTAGTCTGTATGTCTAATTGCTCTCTGCCTCACTCTGACAAGGAATCTTGTCACTGGATTTAGGGTCTGGTCAGGTAGTCCATGATGACTTCATGCCAAGATACTTAACTGAATTCTACCACTGAAGACCCCTTTTCCAAAGAAGGTAACATTCACAGGTCCAGAGATTTAGGCAATATCTCTAGCACCATGCTAGCATACTATATATAATCCCATAGTTCTGATGTAAATGAGTATGCAGATGAGGCTTGTCCCATCTTCCTCCAGCTTTATAAATGGAGGATCTTATAGAAGCTCAGAGGACCTGTACTGTCACTGGTTCTTGAGTGTGAAGTCCTTAATGATGGGATCATGTCTTTGTATCTTCTCTTCTGTAGAATCTTGCCCAGGGAAGGTGTCTGCTGTAAGTTGAATATCTGTGTCCTCCACCAAAAAAAATTCATGTTGAAATCCTAACCCCCAAGGTGATGGTATGAGGAGGTGGGGCTTTTGGAACGTGATTAGGTCAGGAGGGTAGGAAATCTCATGAATGGGATTAGTGCTCTAATAAAAGAGGCCCCAGAGAGCTCCCTGTCCCTCTGTAGAGCAAAATTCTAATTACTGAACACCTGTGTTTCTTATTATTCTGTGAATGACTTCCTTCCCTTTGAAGCCACAGGGTACCTTACCTTATTCCTTAGCTCAAGATGCCATATGTACTTCATTTTGCCTTTCTGTTTCTGAATTTTTCATGTGTTTGGGTTCTCTGACTCTCTCACGTATGTGGATTTCCCATATGTATGTACGTAAATTTTATTATTTTCTCTGGTTAATCTGTCTCATGTTTAGACCAGTGAAAGAAACTAGAAGGGTAGAAGAAAGCTTCTCCATTCCCCCTCCTCCCAAAGCCATGAATATTTGATAGCAACTATATCTTCAGGATTTAACACTGTCTGACACATAGAAAGCCACTTCCCCTCCAATCATTATTGGTTGAAAGATAGACTAAATGCATTAACAAATGGCAAGGAAGTATAATCTCAGTGTCTCTGGTGTTTGTAGCAGCTTCTAAATTAAAAACCTATGACTTCGTGGAGTGTTCAGAGATACACATAGCTAACTTTTTACTCCTCTACAGAGACTCCATTCAAGAACAGATTTTAACACATACAAAAGTCTTGCATAAACCACTGATGAAGGGAGCTTTAGGGCTGTAGGCTGTCCTTCCCATCCCCCAACCAGGTTAGGTTGATGTCAATGGTTCTGGCTTGTTTTTCTTCAAGTGCTCTTTGCTCTTGTTAGCTATAGAATTCAGGTTGTCTGTTACCATGGGAACTGCATCTGGAATGGGGAAGGGGAGGGAAGCTGAGGAATGAGCAGAGACTGGAATTTTCCAGCTCTGGAGGCAGACCGTGTGTGAAATCAAAAGAATCAAAAGACCAGACCAGCACAGAGTCAGTTTTCAATAAATATTTTTGAGGTGACTGAATGAAAATGTGGGAACTTGAACAAGTGACCTCCTATCTCTGAGCCTTTTTCTTCATTTGTTAAATAATTCTCCTGTATAAGAGGTTTCAATGAAAATAGCATAAATACAATCCTTGACACAGTGCCAGGTACTTTATAAACAAAAATTTGTCAAGCATGGTCTTCAGACCCGCTTCATAATTGTTTGGAGGTAATTATTTATAAATTCTGAATACTGTTTTTCCCTTCTCCTGTTCTCTTCCCAAGGGGAATGAAATTATCTTTCCTTCCCACCTTAACACCTTACCTTCTCACTGGAGTGCCAGAAACTCAGTATGCTTAGATGGGACATACTAATGCTAAAAAAAAAAATTTCTTGTTGATCTGAAATTCAAATTTAACTGGGTTATCCTGTACTTTTAATTGCTAAATTTGGCAACCCTACTTCTCCTACAGACTACTTTATGACAAATGAAAAAGTTGGTTTTATCAGCTAATCTAGCAGATAATTCACTACAACAGTAATTCTAACTCTGGATATAGTACTCCCTTTAAGATTTCATTCTTTTTCAGTCATTTGAGAAATATTCATGGACGACCCATTCTGTGCCAGGAACCTTTAAGGTGCAGAGGATACTTGCACTGATAAGTGCCTACCTTCTCAGTGCTTGTTTTCATGTTTATCATAGAATCATATATTTTTTCCCTAGAACATAATGAAATCTATTCAAAATATGTGATAGAATTCTAATAGAAATTGATTCTTATTTTTAAAGAACTAGTTCTTCCATAGTTCACAACTATCTCCTCCATCCCCGCCCCCCCCACACACACACAAAATTAGCTCATTGTGTCTGAATACACATGTCACCAAACTCTATAGTAGACAGCTGGGTACAGCTAATGAATATCCCACGTTTGGCTCATTGCTCAATATCTGTTTCAGGTTCCGGCTATGAGCTTCGTGAAGGCAGGACCTGTCTAATCTCGCTGCCGGATTCTCAGGCGCCCTTTCGCACAGCTCCGCATGGCGCACATGTGGACTACATACAAATGTACCTACCTACGTATGCACGTGTTTGCTGACCAGGAAATATTTGTTCCTGGGCTTCACCCCTGTCTTCCGTAAGTGGGGCAGTACTTGGAGATCAGCGACTCTAATACCAGGGTAAATATAGGCCATGCTTGTACTGACCGGTTTCTACGGAGGGACTGGGCGACTAGTCCACAGTTGTGGGCATATACTTGGAACTACTCAACACCCCAGCTTGGACTGGAACAGGAAGGCTGGGCCCCAGGCGCATGCGCAGATGGCCGGGGGTGGTGCCATCTTGAGCTATCGCGGGAGGTGATCTGTCAGCGTTCTCTGCGTAGCTTTGAGGCCTGCGGTGTTGGTGGGCTCGCCTCGCAACGCCTCTTCTGGATGGAGGGTCTCTTGATCTTTCAGTGACTCTTCTGGTGACTCCTGACTTCAGTCCCGGCCATCCCTGTCTGGCCTCAAGCCTCACGCCAGGTCCAGCCCGATGGAAGTGAAGTGTTTGCCAGTGACCTAACAACCTTGGTTCCCGCACCGCCTTGGTTCCCCCACAGTTCCCTCACCCTCTCTGTGCAGTGGGGCTGCTTCTTGGCCAGGCCCACCAGAGACCTCCAGTCTCACTGCCAGGGTCTTTTAAAAAGGGAGAAGAAACAAACTTCCAGGAACCTCAGAAGTTCAGGGCCCGGTTCCCACAAGGATTTCTTCTGAACATGAGATTTCTTTCCATTTGACTTGAATGGGAGAAAGACTGTGGGATGCATTGCACGATATCTAAGAAGTGGCCAATTGATTGTTGGAGTATCTAGCCGCCTCTGAGATATAAATTTACATACGTTAAAACTTCGCTATTGTAAATGTACAACTCGGTGCTTTTTAGCACGTTTGTGCAACCCTCAATCCCATTTTGGAAAGTTTCCATCACCCATCCAAAATTCCTCTGAGCTCATCTGCAGTAGGTGGTGGCCCCCAGCCCCAAGCAACCACTAATCTGCTTTATGTCTCTTTAGAGTTCCTTTTTCTGGATGTTTAATGAAAATGGAATTGTAAAATGTGATATTTTGCGGCTGCATTCTTATACTAAACATTACACTTTCTAGGTTCATCCATGTTGTGATTTGGTCAGGAGTTGGGTCTCACCTCTTCTGAAGGAAGGTAGTTTTGGTTCAGAATTTCTCTGCTGGGAGTTTAAATGAACTGTGAAGGTTGTTGACTTAAGTTCGGGCAACTAGAGGAATGCCGTGGCCTCCTTACCTGCTATCTTAACTTTGGCTCAGTTTTACCAATTTCTGTTTTCCCTGGGTCAGGCATATTTAATTAGGATTTTTAGATTTATTACCGAAGGATCGTAGGGAGTTTGTTAAAGATGCTGACTTTACTGCCTGGCTTGCCCTTGAATCTAGGTCCTCTCACTTTCTAGTTGTGAGACCTTGTACTAGCAACCAACCTCTCCGTGTCAGTTTGCAGGGGATAATTGTTGTTAGGTTAGAGTTACTGTATGAAAAACCTTAGAATAGTGTCTGGCACATAGTTCAGCTAAAAATGTTAGCTGTCATCTTACAGAGATTTTTTTGGGAGGGGGTGGTGAGGGTGATGGGTCAAGAGATGGATGCTATTGCAATCCACTGGGCTAGGGTGTAAAATTTGTTAAGAAGCCTTTGTTGAGAAGTTTTTTATGACTCAGGTCAATTTGTGGCACATAATTGTTTACTCCCTGGGAGTTGGTAGGAACTTGATCCCTCACACCCCCCAAACCTCCAAAATTATTTTGATAGTTTTGGCACTTCATATTTTCTTAGGAAATTATACATTTCATTAATATTTGCAGATTTATTAAAATTAAATAATGTAGTGCTAAGAGTGTAGTCTCTGAAGGCAGAAACAAGGGTTAGAGGCCTGAGCTCTTATTAATTTTGGTGTTTTAGGCAATGTGCTGAACCTCCTGAGGCCCCAAATCATCCACAGAATTGGGTAACAATGACATCCTACCTTCCCCGGTTGTCAAGAGGATTAAATGGAAATCTTTTACTTAGCACAGCATCTGGCAGTATAGGGAGGGTTCCACAACTGTCAGCTGTTATTTTCGTTATGCAGAGTTCTTGCCAATTAAAACAGCTTAGGGATTGTAAACCTCTGTGAACCAGTTAACTAAAAGGAACTGGGAAGCACTCCACTGTTTTCTAGGCCTTGGAACACATAATGGAAAAGAGAAATTATTTGTTCCTTGAAAGTTGGAAGAGAGTTTCCATTCCTACTTCAGTCACCTTTTAAAGCCATGCTTTTTTTCTTCTTTTGGGGGGTACTTTTTTATATACTCCCCTCCATTTCAATAAGAATTTAAAATTTAATACTAAATAACGGGTTGGTAAACCTTTTCTGTAAAGGGCAAAATAGTAAATACTCCAGGTTTTGTGGGATATATGGTATCTGTTGAAACTGGCTCAGATGTTGTAGTGTGAAAACAGCCACAGATAGTATGTGAACATGGGTGTGGTTGTGTCCAATGAAACTTTATTTATGGACATTGAAATTTGGATTTCATATAATTTTCATGTCATGAAAATATTACTCTTTTGATTTTTCCAACCATTTAACTATGTTAAATTCATTCTTTTTTATGTGGACTATACAAAAACAGCATGCTGGATTTGCCCTGCAAGTGATAGTTTGCTGACCTCTGCTATAGGATTTCATGACATAATAACTAGCAGTATGATTTGGAGTCAGAAAGCCTTGGTTCAAATACATATTAATTGGATATATTTGGACAAATTATCCAGCACTCTGATTCTCATGTTTTTCATCTTTCAAATAGACGTTATACTAATATACTTGCCTTCTCAGCTTGTTAGGTTGAGTTAATACATGTGAAAGATTTTGCACACTGTTAGGAGTCTAGTGAATCACATATTAGCTATCTCACATTCTTTTTTGAGAGTTGAATGGCGTACGTGCTGGAGGGTGAAATTAGATGGCCTGGATTTACATCTCGGCCTCCCTTCCTTCATCCTTAAAATAGGGATAATAATAGTACCTACTTCAGACAGTTGACTTCAAGATTAAATAAGGTGACACTTTATAAAGTGCTTAGAAAAATTCTTAGCACATATATATTCTCAATATTTGCTATTATTTCACAGTAAAATATATTTGAGGTTGAAAACCCCTGTGCTGTATTGTTAAAATGAAAGACTTTTGTCTCTTTGCTGAAGTGGTATAATTTATAAGGCATAGGAATTATTCGTTCCATGGAAGTGTGAAGGAAATTGCCCATGAATGGCAAGGGCTTAGAATACTTTTTGAAGTAAGCACTCCCTTGACATTAGGCAAGTTTTTATTATGTACCTTCCTTTTAAGAATGATCCATTTCATTATGGCTTTCAAATTTAATAGCCTAGAAATGTACCCAGTGGTAGTTGAGAGCTCAGGTGTCTGACAAATTTAGGTTTGATTCTTGACTTAACACCTGGTAGCATGTAACCTGGGACAAGATACTAACATCTCAAGGTTCCCCTCTAGGTAATAATAGTATCTACCTCATAGAGTTGTAATGAGGATTAAAAGTGATGCAAATAAGGTGCTTGGTGCCAGGCCTAGGTGATTGTAAAAGTTTAATAATAGCTATTTTATTGTCCTCCAGGGCACTCTTAAAATAAGACCCATTTGAAATTGAAAATGATTTGCTAGGTTCTTACATAGGCAGCCTTTCCTTTTATTCTAGGTATGAAATACTTAATATTATATTATTATATAGGAATTATTTGTTTTTTAGGAGATTGCCTTCATAAGCCTAGATTTACTCATCAGTTTATGTTTTCTCAAAGAGGTCATTTCTTAAAGCTTTTCACTGTATTTGTATAGAATTGTTTTGGTATGTACATAATAAGCACTGTAGATAGAACTAGCTTTGAATCCTGGCTTTCTCAACCTGTTAGATTATGACCTTGAGTAGATGACATCTGTCTGAGATGCATATCTCTCATCTATAAAACAAGTATGTTATAATTTAATTAAGATAATTGAGATAACTTACCTAGATGTATATATTTTAATAACAATTTTTATCCAGCTATAATTCACATGTCATACCATTCCCCATTTGCAATGTACAATTCAGTGGTGTTTAGTATATTTACAGCACAATCAACTTTGAACATTTTCATTACCCTAAAAAGAAAGCCTCACTCTTCATTTCCCCCTCCCCCAGCCCAAGGCAACTATTAATCTACTTTCTATCTCTATAAGTTTTGCCTATTCTGGACATTTCATATAAATGCAATCATAACACGTGGGCTTCCTTTCATTTAATATAATGTTTTCAAAGTTCATCCATGCTGTAGCATGTATCAGTACTTCATTCTTTTTTATTATCAAATACTCTGTTGTGTGGACAGACCACATTTTATTCATCCATCAGATGATGGGCATTTGGGTTGTTTCCACTTTCTGGCTATTATGATAAGGCTGCTGTAAACATTCATATACAAGATTTTATATGGACATATTTTTATGTCATCTAGAAATGGAATTGCTGAGTCCTGTGATAAACTCTCTTTAACCTTTTATAGAACTGCCAGACTGTTTTCCAGGCGGCACACAGATTATTTTTTAAAGCACTTACCCCAGTGCCTGACACAGACAGAGCTAGTGCCTCATACAGACAGCTATTCTGTTAACACATTTTTGTTGTAAGAAATGCGTTCCTGAAAGCCACTCTTCTAATTTAGTTAAACAAATTGGTAAGCCTTCTGCCTTTTTTAATGCCCTGGTACAATTTGTGCAGACTAAGAATGATTTTTTCTTTGGACATTTGAAGGATATTTCCAGTCAAACTGAGATTTCAAGTAATTTCTGCTTCCCTAGAAGATGATGGATTTCTTTTCAGTTTTCTAATTTGTTAGCATAGAATTACATAGCATAGTGGTTGAAGGGTTTTACCTCTGAAGTCATTTACTAGGTAGGCAGGTTTGAGTGAGATTCCATGAGCTTCAGTCCTTTATATGTAAAACAGGTGAAGAGGACACCTATCTCAGAAGTACCACAGATACATAAAATGCTTAATGCAGTATCTAGCACACTCAATATATATTTGTTTTTAATCTAATAAAGCTTGTCTGGTTGAAGATCCTTGTGCTAGGTTATTAAAATATATCAGAGAGTCTTAGCACAGGAATTCTTCATAATTAGGAAGCTTTCTCCTACCTAATTTCTTTTTCCTATTCTTTTGGTAGTTAATTTGGGTACTTTTCATTTTCCTTGAAAATTATTTTCCTTTTCATTAAAATTTTCATATGTATTAGTCTAAAATCTTGTTTAGTATTAACACAATTGTTTTAACTTTTAATAGGTAACATATTTGGTTCAAAATTCAAAAAGTGGAAAAGGGTATGCAGTGAAAATGTCCTTCCTATATTTCATCTTCCAGCCACCAATTCTCTTCGCCCCAGATAACCAGTGTCACTAGTTTGGTGAATAAACTTTTCAAAGTTATTCCATACATATAGAAGCAAATATGTATATATGTGTGTTTCCCTTTTTATTCAACAAATTAAGCATACAGTGTTCCATGTTCACCACGTTGGCTTTTCACTTAGTGTATCTTGGAGATCAGTCTATAATATATTTCTCGTTCTTATGACTATGGAATTTTCTACTATATGGAATTTTGTAAACTTTCTCTTACCTCCTGCTGTTTTTCTGCTCTGATTCGTTTTACTTTTATCTCAATTATTGTCTTTTTCCTTTTCTCTTTAGATTTATCTTGCGGTGGGGCTTTGACAAAACCAACCAGATAAGAACTCCTGTTCTCTTCTGCCCTGATGAGCTGGCTATGGAAGTCAAATCACCTCTCCTTATCTTTCTAGTTACATCCTGAGCTGTTGACATGTGAGTATATGTGGAAATCATGGCATTTTTTTCAGGAGCCAGGAGAGATTTCAGTGTTGGTCATTCCCAGAAGGAATTTTGTAGCTAAAGATTATCAGGGATCTTTAGTCCTTAAATGGCCTACAAGGTCCTGCAAGGTCTGCCATGTCTCCTTGGTTTAGTGCCAGTCTGTATTCCAACACCCTGGCTCTCCATACTCCTCTTGTATATGCTGTTAATTAGGCATGGCATGTCTTTGGTCAGCACCAGGTCCGGGTCAACCCTCTTTGTACCTGCTTATAGCATCTTCATCACACTTACTGGCTTCTCACTCATGTTATTTGTGTGGTTATTTGATTGTTTGGCCTCATCCATGGACTTTATGGCCCATAAAGGCAGAGACAACATCTTCTTTCTTTATAACTGTATCCCTAGTGTCTGGATGTAGTTGGTACTCAATACCTATTGATTGAATGGTTGAATAAGTGAGATTCTACTATTTTGCAAGTTCAGGGTTAGAGCTTTGTGGAGAACAAATATGAGAAAAAAAGTCTGTGAATAACCCAGCATTTTCTAAATAAGTGTTTTGATTAGCTTATGATAATGTGACTACTGAAGGTTTTTGCTTCCTATGAGAGAAGGTGCCCAGTGCCCTCTTGGACGAAGATGTGTGAGCAGAACATTGGGGAGGAGAGCCTTCCTGGCATACAGGAACTCTCAGTGCTGAACCATAACACCACCTGCTACATATTTGCCATGTTTTCTTTTTATAACATCTAATTTGTGACAGGGTTGTCTTTTGCTTATCTTTAATCTTATATGTAATTAATTGCTTTTTCGAATTCTTCTTTTAATATCTGAATTTAGGAGCAGTTTGGTAAAAGGGTTGGTTGCTTTTAATATGAATATTGGGTTTTCTGTTGTCCTAAAATTTCTTGAGTATTAACAAAGTAAGTTTACCCTTAAGGAAAACTGGTTAGATTTGCATTTCTGAGGAACTGTATACAAATTTGTATTCTAAGATATATACCTATCTTGCACTGAATGTATACACAAGAGCCTTAACTACTGAAGAACTGAATTCTTTATTTTGTAAAGTAGTGTTTATTTTAACCTGATTGTTCATGTAGCAAACCAACTCTGTGCAAAGACTTCAGGGTTAGACTGTAGCAGAGACCTCTCCAGAATCCCTACTCAACATCTCCACCTGTTTGAGTGTAAGCATTTCAAATGTAATGTATCCAAAAGAGAGCTCTCGATTTTATGCTCTTCCCCTTCCCAAATCTGTGACACTAAGACTCACTAAATAACACTTTTATCTACTGAGGTGCCCAAATCAGAAACATAGGAATCATTTCTGATACTCTTTTTCTTTACTACACACACGCGAATTATAACCAAAATTTGTCTATTCTGTCCCCAAAATATATCTCTTATTCGTTCACTTTTCCCTATCTCCATACTAGTTCAGAGCACTGTCATCCTTTGCCTAGACGGCTGCCTCTTAACTGGTCTTCCTGCTTTCTCTCTTACCTATCTCTAGTCCCCTAGTTCTTACAATGGATTACGTCAGACCTTATTTAAAAGTCTTTAATGTCTCCCCATCACATTTAGGATTAAATTCGAGACCATTATCTTAACCTACAATTCCTAAAGAGCTGGCTCTTGCATATCTGCATATCTGTACAATCTCATTTTGTACATCTCACTCCCATTCTTGCTATCCTCCAGCCATCATGGTATCTTTTCTGTTTTTTTTTTTCCTTTATGGTTTTTGTACATTGCTGTTTTATCTGTCTGGAATGTTCTTTCCCTTGTTCTTCCCAAGACTGGCTCTATCTCACAACTTAGTCTTTCTCTGAGAAGCCTCCCCTGACTACTCTATGAAACCACCATATAAGCACAGCCCTCCTAATTTCAGTATCTGGTTTTTTCTTTCAAAGCCTTCACTACAATTTTTAAAGGTTTCTTTTGTCAACTTATTGTTGAAGCTTGAAGCTAGACTGAAGCTTGAAGACATATTGATCAAATAAATTGATTAGGGCAAGGGCCATTTTGATTTCATTCACAATGAACTATGCTTAATATTGAGCCTTACATATAGTAGGCACTCAACTCTTCGTGGAAAAAATGGATGAATAAGCATTTTATTGAGAAACTTGTAAGTATTAAGCTCTGAGCTAATCTGTAGGATCATAATACCCAATCTATCAAAAGGGAAGTTTTAACAAATATAAAATAATAATTTATAGACCATATCATTTGGTTATAATGCAGTTAAATTATTAATCTATAATCAAAAATGTTTTTAAAGAATTTGGGAACCTAAACTGTAATGTTGTAAGAGGAAATCTAAGGCAAACAATGTAATATACTAAACAACGATGAAAACATGGAATGTAGTTCAGGTAGTACTTAGGGGGAAAAGCATAGCCTTAAATGTATCTGTTAAAAATTAAAAGAAAAGATTAAAGGTAAATGAGTTAAATATACAATTCAAGACAATAGGAAAAGAAACCTAAATAAGTAGGAAGCAAATAATAAAAAACAAATTAATTAAATGGAAAGGAAGAAAGAATATGGTCAAAAAACCAAGGGTCACCTTAAAAGACATCAAATTGTCAAATCTTTAGCAAAACTGATGAAAATAAGAATAGATTAACTGATATTAATAGATAAGGGGACATAATGACCAGAGAAGAGATGGAAAATCAAAAGAATAATATGAATAATTACACGGTAATAAATTTAAGGGAAATGGACAATCTTTATAGAAAATATAAATGACCAAAAAGAACTCAAGACAAAGCAGAAATGTAAGTCCAAAATTAAGGAAACTAAGTCTGAAATATTCCATGCAAAAATCGTTAGCTTTAGATAATTTTACAATGAGTTATACTAAATTTTCAAAAAGCAGAGGATCTCAATTTTTTTTTTTGTTAACTATTGTGGAAGATATAAGCAGAAAGGTAATAATCCAGATTATTTTCTAAGGCTAGTATAACCTTGATACTGAAACCAGACAAGGGTAGCATAATAAAATAAGAACTTAGATGCACAAAAGTAAAATGTAACCCCGTAGTATTCAGCTGCATGTGTATATAAATCAGACCCTTGTAATCAAGTAGGGCTTGGGAATGTGAATATGTTTCAACATCAGAAAATTTGCCTTAATTCTTCACATTAAGAGAGTATATAGAATAATGTATAATTTCCCCAATAGCTATAGAAAAGATTATATAAAATTAAACTTATTATGATAAAATGTTTAGAAAACTATAACTTAAGGGAATTTCCTTAACCCCCAATAAGGAGACTACAAAAAAAAATCCTGTCATGAACATTTTTACTTGATGGTGAAAAAGAAATATCCCCTTTCAAGTCTAGACAGAGACTTATTCCATTATCACCCCCAAAGGTCCTAGCCAATGCATTATGATAATGAAATGAGGTATGATTGTCGATCCAAGTAAAAAATTGTCATTAATAAAAGTGTTAAAATTTTTAATATTAAATCCAGGAAAATCTATAGACAAACTCAGAATTAATATGAGAGGTCAGCACGTTTATTGGATAGAAAAACAACATATAAAAAGCAATAACAGATAATTCTTCTAAAAGATTCATAACCTAAGACGTATCATGAAAAAATATTAGACAAACTCAAATCGAGAGACATTCTACAAAATACCTGACTAGTACTCCTCAAAATTGTGAAAGTCATGAAAAACAAGGAAATACTAAGAAGCTGCCACTAAGAAGCCCAGGGTTGCCTAAGGTTAGAGATATAACAACCATGTGTAATGTGGTATCCTGAATGAGATCCTGGGACAGGAAGGAAGGCATTTATGGAAAAATAGGTGAAATCCAATTAAAATCTGTAGTTTAATAGTTTTATACTACTGTTAACTTCTTCATTTTGATAAGGTACCAAGGTTACGTAAAATGTTAACTAACAGCAGGGGAAAACGAGTACAGAATCTTTAAACTATCTTTGCAAGTTCTCTGTAAATCTATTTTAAAAATAAACTATATATAACCAATTAGATAAGTAACAGGGACGAAGACTTTCTAAAGTTAAATAGGACCTTTATAGGAAAAAAATTTACAATATATTGTTGATGGCCATAGAAGTCATGAATATAAATTCCATAGTCAAAAATAAGAGGCCTTAATATAACATTTTCAATTTTCTCTAAAATACTCTATGGGTTTAATAAAATGTTAAAATCTTAATAGGATAGTTCATCAAGCCTTATGAGCTAATTCTAAAAGTTGTTTGAATACAGAAGGCTAACAATGGCCAAAGACATTTGAGAAGATAGGACAGTTGCCCTTTCAGATTGCAAGATAATGTAAACTTGTAATAATTAATACATGTTAATGCACAGAGTTAGATGTGGGTCACTAGAACAGACTAGAGAGTTTGAGAATAGGCCCACTCATGTACAGAAACATAAATGTGAGGAAAAAATTAGATCTCTACCAGAAAACATACACAAAAGTAAATGTAAAACAAAAACAAAAGGCTTTCAGAATATCTTTATGACTTCAGTGTAGGAAGGGATTTCTTATATGAAAAGCAGAAATCTGAAGGAAAAAATTGTTAAATATTACAGCGCCGATTTAACACTCTTCATGACAAAAGAAATTGATGGCTTTCCTTTTAACCTTGTTTATGGTACTGATTTTAGACTTATGTTTAAGTGTGATTGGGGTAAGGAGCAGGAGATAATCCAAGCTTGAACATAATGTCTTATTTGCTTTTAAATAAGATTACCCTGGATGTTTTGTAGAGGATATTGGAGGGAACAGTTTGGAGTGGAAGCAGGTGGTCAAGAGAGTAAGCTAATATCTAGGAGAAATGATTTGGGATGTGGCTTCGATGTAGCATCAGCAGGACTTGCTGATGAACTGGATGCTGGTGCTAAGGAAAGAGGAAATCAAACAATTGTGAGGTTTTTGACTACCACAACTGGTGCCCATTTATAGAAATGGGGAAAATGCTTTGAGTTGCCTAGTAGACATTGAGATGGATTAGTCAGCTGTTAGGCAGACGATTTGGGTACATGAGACTGTGGCAGAGGGTTTACATTTGAGAGCTATGGGTGTGTAGGTGGCATTTGAACCATGAGACTAGGTGAGACTGCTGCCTGGGGAGCAGACAGGGATAGAGCAGTCTAGTGACTGAGCTCTGAGCATTTAGAGGTTGAATAGAGCAGAAGCCAGCTAAGATGACAGGGAAGTGGCCCTTGCCATGGGGGGAAAACCAGGGTAGTATAGATTCACTGAAAATAAAATAGTCTGGGTTTTTGTTTGATTATCATTGTTTTAATGAGGATGCTGAATGTTACTGATGAAACAGATTTCCTAGCTACATAGGGAACTGCTGAAATTGAGCAATTTCAGGGGTGTGGCATAGTAAGGGGAGAGAATGTGCTGTAAATGACATAAGACAACTCTGTCAAAGGGTTTTTTGGGGTGGGGAGTAGTAGCTGGAGGAGCTCTGAAAGAATGTGGTACCTGACAGGAATGAATGATACAGGTGCCAAGGAGAAATTTGTATTGCAGAGAGAAGTCTGAGGAGAGGGAATGGTGTCTATAGAATTTATTAAAATCACCTACAAAACCATAAGCAAATGTCACCTGGGCAGCTCCAAACTGTAGGATGCTGGGTGTCTGTGCTGTCTAACAGTTCCCCAAGTTCTCCCAATGTGTAGCCAGACTTGAAAACCTCTGACCCCAAAATAGTACCATATTCACTTTCAGTGGTGCCTTCAGAATTTCTGTAGAGGCTGCTGAGGAATATGTTTCAAAGGTGCATAGAAAACACAGTGTTTTCATTCACATTTTATTTATGTGGCACTCCTGAGTGAGAAGAACTGTTGAAGACTTGAGGAGTTTAAAACATCCCCTACGCCAAGCCAGGACCTTCTTCATGCAGTAAGCAACTACAGATTTATATTTATACCTACTAAGTATAAATACAAATTTTAATTTGAGATATCATATTTTATGTGCTCTTAGATAACCTGCATTTTGTGTAACTATCTTATGAATTCTTTCCTTTAAAATTAAAATCATACATTTTTATTGGCCACATAAAATTGCAATGTATGGATTGACGAGAATACAATTATTCTGTGGAGAATATTTTTCTGATAAAAACGGTGCTCCATGAATATACTCGCATATAATTTTTTGTACATCTCTGCTCATTTCCTTGGCTTCATTTCCTTCAGAGTGGGATAGTTGTATCAAAGGGAACATAAATGATTTTTTTTGTAATTCATTGATTTTAGTATTAGAAAAAAAATACATATTTCTCACAGGAACATTCAAACACTATGGATTGGAGGAGGGAACAGTCCCTCCTTCCTCCTCTCCCCCATCCCTTTTCCCTAGAGGTAATAATCAGTTAACAAGTTCTTGTATACTTTTTCACAAGTTTTACCTGCACAGGTGTTCATCCTTAACAAATGAAAACACTTACCAACCAGTTTATTTCTACAAACTTCATCAACTCGTGTATTTCACTAACTGTTGAATCATACATCCTTATTAGTCCCCGACAGCTCTCATCTTTGTCATAAGTGAATAGGATTTCCTGGTGTTATCTGACAGTCTCTTGCTCTGTCCTACAAGGCACTGCCTTGTGATTTTTTGGTGGTGAAGGTCCCATGAACCGCATTTGTCCGGATTTCAGTTTAGTGTTTAAGAGTCAGGTCGGCATTTTTCACCCATAAGTCTGTCAGCCATTTGTATTTTCTCATGACTTGCCACTTTCCTCCCCTTTTGCCCATTTTTCTGGTTTGGTCTTTAATTCTGATTTCCAAGAACATTTCGTTTATTAACAAGCGAGCCCCGTGTCTTCCATTTTTCCCAGGCAGAAAAGTCTCTTCTCACACTTTGTTGTTTGTCTTTAGACTTCAACATACATGTTTTTGTCCATCAGATTTTCATTTTTAGACATATATGTATATTTTTTCTTACGTAGTTTTACTTTTGGGAGCTGTCAGTGGACATTTCTCCATAGTACTCTCTTTTCTTCGTTTAGGGGTTGCAACCCGCGCACCCCCCCCCGCCCCCCCACCGCTTTTCTAGATCCCTCTCTGGGGCCCCTTGCGTGGGCTCAGTTGACGTCAACCTCCAGCCTGGGCGCCAAGCCGTTGCCACGGCAACTGCAGCCTGATTGGCAGGGCTCAGAAATGTGGCGAGGGGGCCCAGGGTTGTTGGTAGTGTGGCCGCTGATTGGTCCGTGCCGTAGCCACGCCTCTGCGGAGAGCCTCACAAGGAGTCGTGGGCAGGGGCTCGCTACAGAAGCCCGGGAACTGCAGAGGACGAGGACCAAGAAGAGTACCTGGGCTGGTGGCGCCGCAAGGCGCGGGGGGCTGTGTAGGCACGCTAAGCCGTGCACAGCTGCGCCTCGGCTCAGCCGTCGGGCACAGCACGGTGTGGTGAGGTGAGTCGGGTTGTTCGCCCGTGCACCTCTGTGTCTGGTGGGGCATGTTGGTCACATGCCGCAGGTGTGGAATCCCCCCAGCAGCCCAGGCAGGCGGGTGGCCAACATCACCTGGTGGGTCCTCACCATGGCTGGCTGCCGCGCTTGCCGCAGTTGCGCCATTTTGTGTGGCCGGAAGCGGTCGCGGAGTTGGGGGCTGCCGCGCCATCTTGCTAGGGTGGAGGTGGGGGACGGATATGGGATGATGGCAGCGGCCGCGGACTTCTGTCACTTTGAGCTCGCCTGGATGGGGTGTTGAAGAAGCGGCCTGCTCCTAGCGAGCGTGGGAAGTGTGGTCTCGGTCTTAGGGCACCCAGCTCTCGTCTGCTGAGTCGGGAGCACTGCAGAGCATTACCCGTAACCCACAGGGTCCCTGATCCTTGGGGCACCATGCATTCCTGCAGCTTTTGGGGGTGGGGCTTGTTTTGCCGCAGTGGCGGTGGGAGGGGCTACAGGCTGTTGTGGGCAGGGCCGAAGGCTGTAGTGCCTGAGTGTTTTCTCTGTTGGTGATGGGTGGGGGGCACGCCTAATCTCGCGCTATTTTTGATGTGGATGGCTGAGGGTTGCTGCACAGGCACTATCCTGATAGGTTGACTGCGGATTGAGGTTGGGCAGAGGCCTACCCCTGGCATATGATGAGCCTGGTGAGCCCCGCCTATTTCAGCGCCATCTTGGATGGGGTTGGCTAAGGTTTGCTGCCGGGGATGGTCTTGGTTAGCTGACCGCAGGGGGCGGGGCCAAGGTCTGTAGTCGCCGCGGTGGCCTGGTGTTCATTGCAATGATTGAGGTTTGTAGGGCCCTGTTGTCGTCACAAATTTTTGCTGGGCATGTGTTTGCCTACAGAGGCTTGCCGCGTCGGGGCCACCCTGACTGGCATGGGTCTAAACTCTGACTTCTGAGATTGGATCACGGCTAGTGGCCTGATTTATTGGCCAGTTCTGTGGCATCTGGTGACACCAAGAGCTATGCTTGGAGTTTGCTGTAGTTGATGCCGTTGTGGAATTATTTGTCCTGAGGGACTGGCTACATGCTGTCATTGTATCTGCTGTTCCTCTTTGCCTAGGCTCACCCCTTCCTCTGTTGTCGTCCCAGGGCTGTTTTCACTTGAAGATGTGTCTGGCCCCATTTTTTGGCTGGGAGGAGAGCTAGGGGTCGGGGGAGTAGCCAAGATGCATTGCTCAGGTGCCGTATCAGGGCTGAGGGGTGGAGCCATCCATGGGTAGCCCTGCAGAGTACTTCTTACTCTGCAACTACGTATGTTGGTCAATAGGTGGCAACCGAGGCTTACTGTGCAGGGGCCATCATGAATAGTGGATCTGCAGAAGCAGGCCCGGGGGAGGGGCTGCAGAGCCCCGCCCATCGTAGCGCTTACTTTGGCCAGCAGGTGGCAGGCGAGACTGTGTGGGTGCCGTCTTGAAAAACTGCGGGACTGGCTGCAGGGGGTGGGCCCAAGGGAGGGCCGCGTGTCCTGAGTGACTAATAGGGTTTGCGTACTCCTGCCCACTCTAGTATTGTGTTGGTGGATGGATGGCCGCCGAAGCCTACAGTACAGGCACGATTTTGAATGATGATGGAGCATTGGGGGCAGACCTGAGGGAAAGGATGACGTGTTTTGCTTGACTGTCTGAGGAGGAGTGCAGACCCCAGCCCATCTGATAGTGCTGCGTTTGTTGGCCAACAGATGGCAGCTGAGGCCTAACTGCACAGGCGCCATCTTAAATGACAGTGGAGCTGCAGGGGGTGGGCCCAGGGGATGGGCTGTTTTGTCCTGAGTGACAGACGAGGTGCTGCAGATGTCCTGTCCGCTTTAGCACTGTATTGGCTGACAGGTGGCAGGTGAAACATATCACAAGGGTACCATGATGAATGACAGTGGAGCTGGAGGGGAGTGCCCTAGGGAGGAGCTGTGGAGCCCTGCCCACTTCACTGCATTAGCTAATAGATGGCATCCGAGGCTAACTGCAGGCATACTCTTGAATGGCTGTGGGGCTGACTGCAAGGGCAGGCCCAGGGGAGGGGCTGCTTTGGCCTGAGTGACTGGGGCTGAAGACCCATGTTCAGCTCAACTTTGCATTTGTTGGTGGCAGCAGAGGCTTACTGTGCAGGTGCCATCTTTAATAAGGCAGAGCTGCAGGGGGTGGCCCGGAGGTGGTCACAGCCAAGACTTACTGAGCAGGCGTCTTTGAGTGACTGTGGGGCCTTCAGGGGTGGGTGAGGGGCTTCGGTGTCCTGAGGGACTGGGCACAGAACCTGCTTCTGCTGTCTGTGTTGGCTACTACACAGCCCCCTATTTGGGAAGCCTGGTGCGTTTGCTGCAATGACGCCATCTCCTGGTGGCTACATGACGTGGCAGTCAGCGGCCTGTTTCCTGAGAGATGCCAAAGCCAAGTGTTGAGAAATGTGGGGACAAAGTTCAGCTGCACAATTTTGAGGGTTAATTAGTAGAAGAACGGGTTTATAATTTAGGAATTTTAATGTATTTTGGAGGGGCAGGATCTTTAGTGAGAAAATGGAGGCCACGAGCTGTGCGTATAAGTTGGGGTTCAGAGATTCCAAGGGCAGTGGGAAGGGGAAGGTATGAAGCCAGTGGGGTGGAGAGTTCAGTAAATGGTCATGAGGGGCATGTGGCATGGGAGATGCCCGAAGTAGGGCACTCCCTAGGCCGTTAAGGGCGTGGTTTGGAGTTGGGCTTCCCAGGCCCTGGGGTGGGGCCATGTGTCTGCAGAGCTGCTTATGATGCTGCTTCTGCACCTTCCAGTGGACTGTCAGGAGAGAGGGTGATGGCGGTGCGGGGGTGACATATTGGGGTAAAGGGAAGAGCAACTAGTCCTAGCTACACCAAGACTCTTTAAATTAATCAGGCAGATCTCTCTGTTTTTGAAATAGGGAAAGTGACACAGGATTCCTCTTTCCCAAGTCGGTGGTGGGAGAAACCTAATTATATATTGACAGTGACAGCTTAACTTAAACCAGAACCATTACTTCCCCCAGACACCTCTGGTTGAATACATGCTCTGCCGCACAGTGGGACTTAAAGTATGTAGTGTTAATCTATTGGGAAAGTGTAGATTTTCTCTAAAATTTTACATAAGATTAATGATATCATTACTTAGTGAGAACAGCATTGAGATCCTAATGTAAGCTAGTCCCTTCATATTACTTAAATTTATAGCAGACTTAAATTTCTGGCTCTGCATCACTAGCTATTAAATGACAGAACTGGAGTTTCAACTTATTTTCATAAGGGATTCCTATATCATTATTCCATAAGGCCTCCCTGAGAAACATCAACAGATGTAACTGTTTGTTTCAAAATGACTCGAGGTTGATCTATACTAGTTTGCCATGAACTCTGAGATTGAGTTCTCTGAACCTCTGCTTTCCTGTGAAGTGAGAGCCAGAAAATAGTACTGTGGTGAGTATTAACAGACAATAAAAGTAAGGTGCAAAGCTCGGTATGTGGCATGTAATTAGCAATAAATAATAGTATTCTCTTAGCCATTTTTTCCCTCCAGTTTTTAACCTGTAACATGTGTCCCTTTCCTTAAAAGGGATGTCCAGTGCCTCATAGCTAATATGTGGGAAATTGAGTTCTTGAATTGATTTAATCCATTTTGCTTTGCTTGTTAGAAAAGGTCCTAAGACACCCATAGATTGACTTTCACATCCATGGACATAACCTCATTGTGAAAAGGTTATGATTACAGCCCAGGGTACACAACATGTACCTCAGGATGCACAGCCCATTCATTGCCCTTCCATTCTGGGAAAGGGGGAGGGGAGCTGTTCTTCCTGGTTTCCTTTGACCTATGTCACTTACTATAGGAGATAAAGATATGGTCGTGGGATCATTCCAGCCTGAGGTGTCTAGTAATTGCAAAATAAATTTGGTATCTTGTGTTTTCCTTCCCCAGCTCTGCTTTCTTGCACTTCTACCCTTCTCAGAGACGACTGGCAAGAGGAGGAGGGCCTACGTCCAAACACTAGGTGGCTGAGTCCAGGTGAGCTGAATTTTCTTTTAACACTGCCACACCCATCTTGGAATGAGCACATCCTTCCTCATCCTGACACTTGTCCTGAACACGTGTTTCATGTAGCCACACAAGCACCATTTGTGCTCTCTAAGAATGAACAGACTCTTCTGGTGAATCATGTGTTCTCCAGAAATTCTTCTGGCCTCAGACCATCCTTTTCAGTGTCCTAGCTCTTCCCAACATTCAGCTACTTCTTCCGGCCTACTCTTTCTCCCTTATTAGGTGATTAAAGAAGCATGAGTGATTCATCATTCATCTATCAGACATGGCCCCAAGTAGGAAATGAAGTGTTCCCCTTGAGCTTATAGTCTCTTAGGTAATGAGAGACATCGAGAAAATAATTGTGTGGCTCCTGCCTTTAAAAGAAAACATTCACTGTAGGCAGTTAACTTAATCTGGCAGAGTCCATGTAGAGCCTCCCTGAGAAAGTCAAGGACATTAAAGTTGAGCCACAAAGGGTAGTGGATGATAATCTGTCATGGGAAGAGTAATCTTAAGGAGAGGGTACAGGGACCTTCCTAAGGGATCCAGAGAAAGGAGCCAAAAGTCCAGGATTCCTAGAGCAGAGTGAAAGACAGAGTTAGGGTGGCATGGTGGGAAAAGGTGGGACTATATTATGAAACGCCTTGCAATCATTGGAAGTATTTGGGCTTGATTTGAAGTGCAGTGGAAAGCCATTGAGGAATTCTGACCATGAAAAATTAGATTTGGGTTTTTAAAAATATCTTATTTCAGGGTTCAGAAGACGAAGGTAGAAATAGTGGATACAGGGAGACCACTTCAGATCCAAGTGAGAGATGAGGGTTGCAGCAGGGGAATAAGTGAAGCAGATGGATTTGGGAGCCGGACTCAGCACGGATTGCATTCTTTTTCATGGCTGCTGGCTGACTCAGATCAGACTCCTGAATCATGTTATTACCCAGGGAAGTAAGCAGAAATGCCAAAGGTGGTTCATATTCCAACAGTAAGCCTTGCTGTGCCTGACCTGGGACAGGACAGAGTCATGCTAGATTTCAGGTCTTCAGAGGTGTGTGACATAATCCCTGAACTTGATGTCTACAGGATGAGAACTCTAATTAAATGCAACGTAAGGAAACATGCTCACAACAAATATAGGTGGCTATGCAGATGGTGTTACCATCTGGGGAAGGGCTGACATACCTTCTAAAATGAGCCCTAGGGGATGGGTTGGTTTATTTGTGGCCTCAGTGAATGCTCCAAGTATCCAGTGTCGGGTGCTTGTGGAAACTCAGAAACCTTGTTTCCCCTAAGGACTCATCCATATTAATAAAGCTCAGAAGACTTAGTGTGAACCATACTGACATTGCTTTATTTTGGAAAATAATATGAGTGAAATATGGTATTACTGGTCTTTCAATTTTGGTTTATTGGTTTATGGTAGGAGATCACTATAGCAGGGACCCAAATACTCAAAGTGTGTATGATTAGCAAATTCTCTCCCTGTAGGCAGACCTACATGGGAAACAAAACCATATATGAAGGTTGCTTGGTGAGTATGGAATCATGAAGTTAGGGACAAACTTGGATAGCACTGGCATGTAAGGCAGCTTTGTGCCACCTTCTGATTGCAGTGAAGCTCTTGCTGGGGGTACCATGATAGCAGAAGCCCCAACCCACAGCCCCGACCCCACAATCTCCATTCAAGTTGGGTCTGATCAGAGTCACTCTGGATGGTTAGGTGAGCAGTGCTTTATGGCCTACCTTGTCATCCCCTCCCTCCTGTAAAAAAAAAAATCTTAGCCACCTAAGAAATCTCTGACACCTAAGTCTGGTCAGAGAAGTCATATGGACTCAGAAGGTATTTTGTCTCTGTAAAGTAGCCTTATTTGTGTAGAACCATATGGGAGTTGATCATAAGAATAAACTCCAATTTTTCAGAATTTGGGGGAAAGCCCTCAAGAATGGACAACAATAAGGAGGTTTTGCTGCATTGTGGTAAGTGCTAAGTGTACATGCTAGAGGTGAGCTCCCGGTGATATGGAGATTATCCGAGAGGAGCCACCTAACAGACCAGAGTGGGAGGTGTCATGGCCAGCGTGGCAAGAGCAGTGGTCTGACTCCTTACCCAACTCCCCATGTAAGATTCTTCCCCACCAGCCTCTCTTGTCCTTGTGAACCAGACTGGATACCTAAGCCTAGAGCAGTGGTTCTCAAAGTGTAGGTCCCAGACTGCTTGTTGGAATGCCTCTTTCTTAGGGAACTGTGAGCCTCCCTAGTTGTCAAATCTGCAGAGGCAGGTACAGTTTTCATAGGTACCATAGATTACTTTTTGGCACTCCCAGTTCAAGAACCACAGCCTTAGACAGTCGAGCTGCAAGTTATACTGATAGCCTCGGAGAGTTTGGGTGAATAGGCCCCAGACTGATGAGTCTTTTGGTGTTAAGCATCTAACCTGGGAGGTAAGGGAGCACTGGGGCTGGGTTGGCATTTTTCTCCATGTGAATGCTGATGTATGTCAGTCTGTAGAGAGAGGCAGGAGGATGGTACGCATGAGGAGAGAAAAGAGGATGCACAGCATGCTGTCTGTGAAAAATGAAGACAGTAACTGCCTCAGTTCCTGACTTCAAAGGTCTCAATTCCAGCCCCTTTCATAAGGTAGGTAGAACAAGTGAAGGGGCTGAGTCCAGGCGTACTTGATGAGGATCTAGAGTGAGTAAATAGAAATAGGTTGATGAAGGTGTCATGGAGCTTCTCTTTCGACTGATGGATGAAGGCAGCCTGAGGGCAAACAGTGGGGGTCTTGGAATTTCTTTGTCTCTGAACACAGCCTAGCCACATTTCCAGCCTCTGATTCATGTTCTTTGAGTTCTTCCCAGTTCAGTTGAACACTGGAGCCATTCGTTGATCTTCTGACTGAGGCCAAAGACCCCCCATTTGTGGCAGGAAGGCCTGACAAATTCCATCTTTCTTTGTTTTATTTACATTGATTGTGAGACCCATGCTTTTGTTTTCTACTCATTTTTATGAAATAATAGTAAAGTACTATAAAACACTCAAATGATAGAAGTACTGCCACGTAAAGCACAGTGGCAGCACTGTTATCCAGCAGGCAGCACCACTGTCCTGTGGTTTTAGACAGTCCAGCTCATTCATGACACTGCATACAGTGCTTACATTTCATGCTTAGATGTCCAGTGTATTTAATTTAAGTACAGATATTTGGAGGTAGAAAAACAGCTAGAACACCTGCCCGTATGGAGGGTGACTCTTTATTACTGGTTCCTATCATTTGTCTTCTCTCCTTCACTCCCTTTGGAATTGGTGGTGTATCTAGGCCCCTAGGACCAGAGTTGTGTCTGTTTCCTGTGTGTCCCAACCCATGTCCTCAGACTTTTAAAAATCCTGCCCTTGGCTACCTGACTCATGCTAGGATTTCTGCTCTAAAGAGACTAGAGAGAGATGTGGAACCTTTTGTAACTTGAGGTATGTGATAGCCCACCAATAAGTCAGGAAATGACGGTGATGGGTTTGTCATGCAGCCGGAATTCAGTTTGAACTACCAAATGAGACAGCTGTTGGTGAGGTCAGGGTCTGGGTATGGAGCCCCATCAGCAATGCACTGGCCCAGAGGGATTTGCAGATAGCCAGTGGAAGACTCCTGGGACCATTACAGGGTAGCCAAGGGGGCAGATGAAGTGGTCAGAGAGTGAGCTGCAAGCAGTGTCCTGGGGACACTGCAGGGGATAGGAGTACTGATGAGCAATAATAAGCAGAGAGTAAAAGGGAAGACAAACAGCAATTGAACATACTTCCAAATATTTGCACTTTTTTATTGTGAATTTAAAATAATACTAAATTGAAATTCAGAAAGAAATGGAAATAATCAGTTATTGATCATTCATTCTGATTTTCCCCATTTTATGAATAGTCTTTATAAAAGTTTATATGGAAGTTTTCTTCCAGTTTAATTTGTACATACTGCCATATGTTTAAGTACCTGTGTGTAATTTTTTTTTAACATGGCCCCAATTCATTACTATTTAAAACTCAGGTGATAAGAGCGAACATGTAAGGTGTTAATGGTTGGGGGAGGTTCAGAGACCTCGAATGATGTGTTCATCATGCTTTTAGTCTCCATTTATATGGATGTGTGTGTATATACACGTGAGCTTATATGCAGTACTTTGCAGTTATTTAACAATACAAGACTTTCCATATTCATCTCCATTTATAGCTTTGTTTTCTAAAAACTTTCTTACATTCCATTGGGTGAACATTCACATTGTTTTCTGTGTATCTATAAATGGATATACTTAAATTAAAAATGCCACATGTGCTGTACAGTTTCATACCCTAATATTTTCATATAATGCAAACTTTTTTTTTACGTTAGTCATTTTTCATCATGTTTAAATAAACTGGTATACCCGTTGAATGGAATATTGTGTGGTCTTTAGAATGAAGTAAATCTGTTTGTACTTTTATAGAAAGATATTCATTATAAATTACTGGGCTCATACATGTGCAGAACTCTTGGCATGGTCTCATGTTGGTAAAAACAAAATGTTAGTGTATGTATATATAGATTTTCAAAGGTTTAGTATAACAACACGTGATCAATGGGTGTGGCCTGCAGTCTTTAAATATTCTGTAATGTCTGAGTTTGTATTACCTTGTATGTTTATGATAAAAAAATAAAGCTACAAAATTTCTTGGAAACATGACTTGATGTTGCATAACATTGTATTGAAGATTTCATGTTTTAATTCCTCTTGTTTGGTGAAATTTTTGAGTGTGGTGATTTATTTTAGTGAGAATAAAGTGTGTTTGTCATTGGCTTTAGAGGCCTTAGCCTTCTAGATTACCAGTAGCTGAAATACAGGATTACTTTAGGAAGAGGCCAGACCCCAGCACTGGCTTTATTGGTTCCCTGATTGCTAAAACTTACTCTAACCTCCTTGGAAATACGTACTTACCATTTAGTTATAAGAAAGTGCCTAGTTCGTATTTAAATAATAATGCTGTTCTTGATTTTAAAACTGTTATTATCAACTAAATTCCCATGTGTGTATATACTTACATACAAATCAGTTTCAGGACTGTGTTATGCTCCTTTTGTGTGTGTCCTTACACTCATGGTTGTGTTGGAAAGAAGTCTTTGTTTTCAAATTTGAGTCATTTTACAGACAACCCCTTTACCCCTGCCACCCACCTACCTTCTTATTCAGAATTGTCTCGATATTTCTGTACATTTATTCTTTTAAAGGATCTGGATTCTCTGTCAAAGCCTCCCACCTTTTTATTAGATTTTCATTTATATTTAAGGAAAGATTGACAATTTCCATGTTCCTGTCCAAAACATTTTCATTTATTTAGGACTTGTTTAATTATATATACTCTTCTATACATTTAAAAAATTTTGTGCGGGTTTGCAGACTGTTGAACTTATTTATGGGAATTTATTTTGCTATTAATAGGATTTTTTTTTCTTGCTGTATTTACTGATAAGGTTTTTCAGTTCAGACTAATTCTTTTTCCACAAACTTAAGCCTTTCATTTCTTTTTCTTCAGTTGCATTAGCTAGGACTGCCAGAACAGAATTGAATGGTAGTCGTTGTGGAGGGTCGGCCTCCTTTCTTTGTCCCCACCTAGAGGTGCAACACCTTTATGTTTGCTCGCATTTATTTGAGATCAATTTTTGTGTGTGTGTTCAGATGATCTCCTAGCCTCTTTTGCTAAGAGTTTATAAGAAAAGGCTATTGAAGTTCGTTGATGTTTTTAACATGTAGCAGTGCCAGCCAGGTGTCCCTTCCCTCTTTAAACCGTGGTATGTAACAGCCTACCCTAATGGAATGTCATTCTTGTGTTCCTGGAATAGCCTTTTATGGTCATGGGCTATTATGTAGACTTATCTAGGTTGGATTTATTAAATGTTTTGCATCTAAGTGCAAAAAAAAAGTTTCTTGAACACCTTCTGTTTATCAGTCTCATAACGGTGGAAATACAGGGATGAGAAAGATGGAAGTGCAGGTGTTCCTTGTCTGTTGTAGTCATGCGTCTTCAAGCACATCCCTGATGACATGTGGAAACTTACTGATGGACTGACCTCCACTTCCTGTGATGCTATCAGATGAACCTTTAGATGACTCTTGTTTGCTGCTTTCTTCTCAGCCACCTCCAAACCACTGTCCTCTGTTTGCCTCCATGGTGGGCGTAGCTGTTGCTGGTGGAGGCTGAAGCCAGACTGGGGAAGTGTGTAGAGAGGGTAGAGCAGTTATGCTTTTGATTGGCCAGAGACTCTGTCCTGGAGGTGTTGGCCTGGGAACCTGGTCTTCCCCAGGTGAGGTTGAGCAAGGGCCCTGGCAGGTACTGACTCGGTGTCTAGCCTTACTCACCGTATCCCTTTAGACTGCAAATGGAAAGACAGGGTGAGCTAGGGACAAGGGGCACCCAGCCTCATTTGTAGGTATCAGTAACCCTGTGGGACACTATTGACCACCACCAGTGTTTTCCTTTTCCTGAGTGTGACTCTTGGTGGTTCTGTCCCATGTCAGGACGTCAGTCATATAATGATGCGTTAACAGGACATATACTTCTCTGACACATGCTCGTCCCTTCCCATGGCTCAATGTGTAAAATCGTGTTACTTGCCATTGTTTATTGCAATAGCTTTTTAGTACTAAAGTGTTTTCCCTTTTATAAACTAGAAATTAGATGTATATATAAGGACATAATGATGGTGGGTGGCTGACATTTTAGCCTTTTTGTTTTCTAACACTTTGTCTTGATTATCTTTGTACTTAGAGATTTGCTGATTTTTAATGTTTTTTGTTTTTAACTTATGCCACAATGACATCCAGAAATGTAGTTCACATCTGAACCAGCCAGCTTATCACCACTGATTTTTATTTTTTGAAATATTTGCCCGTTTGGTGGGCAAAAAAGTGTTCATTGTAATATTTTGCATTTTTTTTATTTCTGATGTAATTTTGCATTTATTTCTGATGTAACTACTAGCTCATCACTAATTTTATGAACCTTATATTAATGTTCTTAATTTTAACATTGGGCCATTTAGCTTATGGCTTCATAAGAGCTTTTTATATTCCAAATAATAGCTGTCATCCATTCTCAGCTACTTCAGTGAATATATTCTTACACATATGTCATTGCTTATCTCCAGGATAAAGTCATAGAAGTAGAATCTATAAGACAGGACATATACATTTTTAATTTTGATAAGTAGCCAGATTGCTCTGTATAAAATTGACTTTCCCACAAAATGTATGTGAATATTCCAGTGTAGACATGTACATCATCTATCTATATGATGAGTCTATTCCCAAGGCCCTTTTTTACTCTCAGCTGAATTTCCTGTGCCATCGTGGGAAGAAATAGTTGAGTCCCATTTTTTTAAGGTTTTCCTGTTAAAAATCTTTCATTTTTTAAAGCTCTTGCTGACAATGGGTTGGTTGTTTGTTGGCCTGGTTATAAAATCTTGAGCATATTTAAAGGAGATCACATGTGGCTACTGCAGTCCTAAACTTGAGGAGTGAGTTCCAAAGGAGCTGGAAGGATACTTGGGAACATTCAAATAGTTCTATTACTAATGAATTATGAGGTCCTCCATCTCTGTTCTGTGACCCAGCAGGTTTTTATAACATGATATAATGCTTTAGTCTTCCTCAGTTTTCCTCCGCTCCCCAAGTCAGGTTTGCCTATTTATGTTTTTTTTGTTTTGTTTTTTTTTTAGGAGAACTGTTGATTTCCTGTAAATTTTTTAAAGCCTTTAGCTCTTATACATAGTTTTCACCTATTCTTTATGCTCCAAATACATACCTATTAGAAAAATTATCGTAATAGAGAAATATATGTGTAAAACCAAAGCTGTCCTCAGTTTTTTCTGATTTTATTGTCAGGTATGAAGAACCTTTCCCTGCTCCTGGATAATAAAAATTAATCTTTTCATTTTGTTTGTTTATTTTGATCTTAGTTTTGGCATTCTTATGTATGTGTGACCTTTCTCCAGTTAAAGATGGGCTAGTTTTCCTATTACTATTTATTGAAATACTCCTATGTCCCTTACTATTTTTTAATGACACTTTCATAGACTCAAATATTTAACTGTATGGTAACTTCGTATTGCAATTCTTAAATGAATCTCTCTCTCTTTTTGTCATAAGTTATAAATGACTTTTGTTATTTGGCCTTTATGGTATAGAGAAGACCATCCTTTGTTATTTTTTATGTCATCTTTCAGCCTTTAGTCCTACTGTAAAAGAACTTCTCTTACCCTGAGATTATATTAAAACATTTCTTAAATTTTGTGTATGGCTTGTTGGCCTTTTCATATGAATTTTCACAATACTGAGTCAAATGGAATTCTTCAGGTCAACTTTAGAACCATTGTCCAGCTTTCCAACATAAATATTTTTTGAAATTCCATGAGATGATATGGATTAACTTGGGAGAGGATTTAGAGCTTCAATATACTGGATCCATATGTCTCCCATAGTTATCTTATGTGTCTTCAGTTACTGCCTTTTATATATTGCAATATAATTTATCATTTTAGTCATGTAGGTGCTACTTTTTCATTTTTTTTGTTTTGAAAATGGAATTCACATTTAAGAAAAGTTGTTAATGCATACTTGAGTTTGCTACAAGTGATTTCCTTATTAAGTTACTACAAGGTCTGTTTCCATTGATTCACAGTATCTGAGTGGACAGTCTTATCAGAAAATTATAGTTTTATATCTTCTGTGACTCAGATTTGCTTTTCCTTGCCTTGTTGAAATAGGGTAGACCTCTATAAAATAATGATCAATAGTGATAGCGTTAAGGCTTTTACATATGCTTTCATAAGTGATTTTGGCCTGAGGTTTGTTAGTGCTAATCTTTGTTGTGGTTTTGGAATTATTCTGGTTTCATAAAGAAAATTTGAACGTTTTCTGTTTCTCTTCTCTGGTTGGTTTATATGACATAGGAATTGACCTTTCCTTGAATATGATATAAAAGGCCTCACCTTTAATGGTATCTGAGTTCACAGCCATTTGGAGAATTAATTCTCTGATGCTCTTTTTACATTTCTTTCATGTTTATTTGTCTGTGAATTTCTTTCTTTAAAATGTCTGCAGGTCCCTGGCATTTTGACTCTGTTCCTGTGGATAGTGGCCTGTTCTGAAGTTCCACAAAGGATCCTGTTCTCCAACAGGTGATGTGTGTACCCAAGGGTGTCCTGTTATCTCTGAGAGGTTGGGCTAGTGTCACCCAGGGGACTGGAGTTTTCTCTTGAATCTGGATGCCACAGGGCAGGCTTGAGCTCTCTGTCCTCCCTCTCTCCCACGTGGACACTGGGTTTTGAGGACTGTACTCTGGTCAGGGGCAGTCCCTCTTCGGTCCTGGTTAAAGTTGTGCTCTCATCCAAGATGTCACACAACTGCTCTAGAGCCCTGGCACTTGCCCTTTCCCCTGCTGTGGAACTCTTCTGTCCAGCAGAGTATTAATTAGCACCCTCCTACAGTCACCTCTGCTCCCTAAAGATTACAGGGAAGGCAGAGAGGGAGTGGCAGCCCCCACAGAAGTACAAAACTATCAGGTAAGTTAATTCTGCCACCCAGACCTGGATTGTTTTCCTTATGTTGCCTACTTTAACACCGGTTGTGGCTGACCAACAATAAAAAGGCTACATAATAGAACTTACTTGTAGCTAAAATGGTTTTAAGTTAAAGAGAAATACATAGCCTCAATGGTTTCATGAGGAAAAAAAGATTTAAAATCAGCTGTTATACTCAGCCTAAAAAGTTTTTTGTTTTTTTTGTTTTGTTTTAAAGGGAGGAATCAGATAATTAAAAATTAAGGCAGCTGAGCAAATAAACAATACAAAGGATTATCAAAGTAGAAAGCTTGTTCTTTAGCTGTAAAGTAAACCTTTGGCAAGACTTGCAAGGTGAAGGCGTGTGCAATAATAGCATGAAGAAGCCTGATGGCTATTTAATCATATTTGCACTGGTGGATAAAGTGGGTTTGTCAGCTGTGTAGGGTTTCTACGGATTCACCACAATTTCATTTAATTTCCTCCCAGGGTAAGGCCCCATAGTCAGAGAGCTTCACAGATATATCTGTCTGGGAAGGGACTGGTGGAAGAGTAGGTGGGTGAGGCTACTCTTGGAGATGGACCTAGAGGTTAACCCAGGGTGTTCCCTCTTCTGACATGTGCTGTGCTTATCCAGGCCTGTGTCTAAATTTAGTTGTTAAATGGGTTTGCACAGGTTATTCCCAGCACGTAGTGTCAGTACTGATACCTGGCTTTGTGTCTGGCACAAGGGGATACAGTGATGGAGACGTCTGTCTCCAGTCCCATCATAGAGTTGACAGATTGCTATGGGGAGACAAGCCAGTTAACTCAAGGATTTAAAAAGAAATATGATCAGCACTTGGAACACCCAATCAAGTGAGTCTCAGGAAAGACCTAAGTGGCAGGAGCCTGAGGCTGGGTTTGGGGACAGATACTCTTTAGGAGGGCATGCACTGCCTCATGAGAGACACAGACACTGTACAGCCAACAGAACTTGCCACCATGATGGAGATGTCCTGTGCTGTCTGGTGAAATGTGACTAGTGGGGCTGAGGAGCTGGATTTATAATTTTACTGAATTTTGATTGAAGTAGCCACACTTTATGGAGCAGCATCGGCGCAGAGAAATTGTCTGTGAAAATAAGAGCACTAGCCATCCTGTCACCACCTGGAGTTGAACAATTATGACATTTTCACGTCTTTTTCCATCTTGCACACATCTGCTGCCTTTACAATTGTGTTAATGGAAGAAACGCTCAGAAATGGCAGGGTTGGTCCCCATCCCCTAATTTCCTCTGTCTGTTTTTGCTAAGAAAACAGTTGACAGCCAGTTTTAGTAACAGCTAGCACCCTGAGCATTTTTCCTCTGCAGGGCTCCTGTAGTTAGGCCTTTTAAGTGTATTAGCTTATTTAAGTTTAATAGTTTTCAAAGGGAGGTGGGGGTGTCTATTGTTCTTTATTTGCAGATATGGGGACAGACTCTAAGACATTTGAGTAAGTTGTCCAGGATCACAAAACCAATTAGTAGAGCTGACTCCTCAAACAGGTCCTGGGGTGCCTAGAGGTTATGCCTTAGCACCTGTGCTGAGGCACACTCAGTGTCCTGTGTGTGTCTGTGTATGGGGGCGGGGAGCTTGTGCATCTCTCCCCCACATGATGCACAAAGCATTGTAGATGCCCCTTGTCAGGCAGCAGCACACGACTGCCTAGTCCTCGACTTCTGGGACATGTGTGTATCTCCTTACGATCTGCAGGTCCTTGAGTACTGACTGTCACAGGCTGCTGCATCTTTCCTGTTGACTCATGTTCGGTTCCAACACTGAAAATTTTACTTAGAGAAATGCTGTCTCCAAAGTACTTGTCCGCCAGCAAACCCAAGAGGTCGTGGGCCCCAGATCTATATGAGCTAGACAGTGACTTGACTAAGGAGCCGGATGCCATCATAGGAGGAGATGCAGCTGACTCTGAATTCTTTCATCAGAGGTTTCGGAATTTCCTCTACGTGGAGTTTGTTGGGCCCCGGAAGACCCTGATCAAACTCCGAAACCTCTGCCTCGATTGGTTGCAGCCGGAGACTCACACCAAGGAGGAGATCGTCGAGCTCTTGGTTCTTGAGCAGTACCTGACCATCCTTCCCGAAAGGATCAAGCCTTGGGTGCGAGCAAAAAAGCCACAGAGCTGCGAAAAACTAGTTACTCTGCTGGAAAGTTACAAGGAGATGTATGAGCCAGAAGGTGAGACCAAGAGGATGTTGGGGCCATTAGGAGGCCATGAGCCCCTGGGCCTCTCAGCTTTGGCACCGCTCATGTCCTGGGCAAGATAGTTCTCTTCACGGGAGAGCTGTCCTTTTGTGGGGTGTCTAGTGGCCCCCTGACGTCTATACCCACAAGATGCCACTGGCACCCCCCCGCCAGGCTATGACAACCAAGTGTGATGGTGCCAATTTCCCCTGAGGAACAGAATCACCCCATTAATAACCAGTGCCCTGAGGTGTGAAAGGTGACACTTAAGTAAAAAGGGTTCCTTGAGGAACTGCAGAGATTCCATGTGGCCCCGGCTCCCTCTTGTGAAACCTAGGGATGTGGTGGTTGGAGGTGAAGTGGCAGTCTCAGCCATGTTCCCACACAGCCCAGGTAGGAGGCAGGGATGTGTGGGATATGCTCAAGCAGGGGTGGGGACCTCCACTCCTGCATTTGGGGAAACTTATGAGTATGTACAAGGTACCAAAACATTGAGTCGTTGTCTGCTGTCCTCTCAGACAGCATTGGTGACGGCCACAGTGAAGACAGCATGAGCCGAGAGGGAACAGCATCCCCACCACCACGCTCTGCCTGTTTCTGCAGTGAGTAACCCAGGCAGGCTGCACTGCCACCCATTGGGGCTCATTCTCAGACTTGAGCCCAGTTTTCTCCAATTCTGCCGTGTCTGCTCATAGGGATGCTCAGGTCATCACCACCTTCCCTGGGGCAGCCCTTACTGCTCAGAGGTCTGAGGGGAAAATTTAGTGACATAATGAGACTTTATATCAAAGCAAATACAATATATAGAGCAAAATACAATACTGTTTTAAATGCTGAAAGAAATGTTTGAGACTCTTGGATGCTTATAGCAGGCTTTTTCAGGCTATGCCTGAGAAAGTCCATTGCCACTTGGCCTCTCTCTAAAGCCATTTTATTTGTTAAAGATTCTTCAGAGAACTTTTTAAAGCATCACTTTGGGTGGGAGTTGTAGGCAGGGCATCTTGCACATTGACATGGGCCAGGCTAAGCCAGACATGGAAGGTCTATGATTTGTTCTCCTGAGTGTGGTCTGCACCATGTAGGAACTGGGGACCCAGCAGGAGTGTTGGAGGCAGAGCTGAAGTAGGTCCCCTGCCTACCCCTGGGCAAAGCCCCTGAAACTGCTCCAGGTCCAGGGTGCTGGGAAGGGTCTAGATTGCACTGGGGCATCCAGAGATCTCAGCCTGGGATTTGCCCTCTGAGAGGATGCATGTGGAGAGTGAGTGTGTGCGTCACAACTCTTTGTTAACGCCTCCAATGTCTGGCTTTCTCAGGAGACCGGGACCGGGACTGGGACCAGGAATGGGATCGTGACCGACACCGGGACTGGGACCGGGAGCAGGCCTGGGAGCAAGACTGGGACCGGTCCTGGGAAAGGAGGGGCAGGAGCAGAGACCTGGAGTTTCGAAACCGCTGGCCGTACGCCAGGAATCACAGAAGCAGTGAGTTTCACTCTCTGATCTCCCTGGCTTATGGGCAGGGGTGGCCAGATTTAGTCCCTTCATGCTGCCTTTCTCTCCCAGGACTTCCTCAGCGGGATCTTTCCCTACCTGTGATGGAGAAAACTTTCTCCATGGAGAGAGGGCACAGACGTAGGGACTGTATGATGGATTATGAGTCACGATCCCAGGTATGTTCAAGTTTTCTCTCTGGAAAGGCCATCTTCACGTCATGCCAGAAATGCCTTTCTTTCCCAAGAAGGTGGTGTGTTCATTGGTCCCCTGAAATCCCACCTGTATCAGGTGAGAGCCTTAGTTATTTTTTCAAGGAGCCCAGGCCTGTCCCCAGAGGTGACAGGTGTGTAGGGGTACTGCTACCTGTTTCCTGATTCATCCATGTAGTCAGAGGAACTCTTTGCTACTCAGTGTCCGTATCACTTGGTAGATTGGTCATGCCCAAGTAGGCCAAGGAAGCACAGTGATTCTGGAGATGTTTTTGGCCCTTAGGGAGCCAAAAAAGTCATAGGTCCACAGAGCAGACAGCAGGAGAGAGCAAAGACCCTGGAGCTGACATGACAGGAGCTGGTTTTGGAGCTCGGCTCTGCCACCTGCCAGCAGTGCAGCCTCAGACCAGTTTCTTAACTTAGCTGAACCATTTGTAAAATGGGTGTGGTGATTGCCTCATCAGGACTTCAGTGAGGAGCAGTGAGATTCATACATAAGTGTGAAGTGTTTAAAAGAGTATCTGGCACATGGTAGGCATGCCCTCAATGTCAGCAGTGATGGCAGTCGTAAAGAGGCAGTGTGCTAGGGAAATTGCCGAAGGGAAAAGGATGTGGGATTTGAGCTGACCCTTAAGGAGGAACATAGCTTGTGACAATGCGATGTGGAGAAGGGCTTAGAAAGGAAGGAAGATCTCATTGCACTGAGCCTGCATCTCTTACAGTGAAGCACCTGTGCGGGTCAGACCCTGGAGAGTAAGGCAGTGACCAAGATGGTTAGGATTCCTGTCCTGGAAGCTTTCTGTCTTAGAACAAAGGGCATCACCAGCCACACAGTTAGGTCTGCATGTAAATATGACATGCTACTATTGATTGTTCAGTGTGCTCTTAAGGCAGGTTAGCAAGAAATTGGTAAGGGGTCCTGATTTAGATTTGAAATTAAATACCTTGCAGGAACACTTGACCTGTGAAGGATGGGGAGCCACTGGCCCGGCGGAGCCTCAGGGCAAGGGGATTCCAGGTATTAGGGAGAGCTCATGCAAAGGCCCCAAGGCAAGAACTGACACATGCTGGATAGGCTATGACCCAGGGTCATGGGGCCAGCTGGCCTGGAAGTGGTGTTGGGCTGGTCACTGGTCTCCATAGCAGAGCAAAGAGCTTATCCCTGACCCAGTACAGTGAGATGTATTAATAATAGTTCCTGTACTCTAAGGCAGGGTCACAGGACAGAGGGTTTTGGATTCCTCTGGAGGTGACAGTGACCTACAATTGTGCAGAAAGGATATGGGTGGAACTTCTGCATAGTGGTAACTGATGGGGGAGGGGACATGAAGGTGGGTGGGGTCAGAATAACTTGGGTTCTGTAACCCAAATGTAGGTTATGTCCCTCATCCCAGTGTTTGGTAGCATACCTAGTTTGTCACTAACTTTGATTTCTTACTTGGAAACACAAAGTTGACCAAAATTTTAGTAATCCACACAAAAATATTAATTGTAGGAACATTGTCTTAAACTTAATTTTGAAAAAGAAGCCTCTCTGGCATGCATTTGCCACCTGTGAAGGTAGTTCAGTGGTTTCTGAACATAGCTCTGTGAACCAGTGACCAGGTTTTCAATGGTCTGTGGGGAAGTGAGAAGCTCAGGTATCAATTTAGGGTGTTAAACTACTCTAGTGAAATGAAGAAAATGGGAGCTTGGTGGTTGGATTTTGTGTTCTTTGCTTTTTAAATACCCTTCCTTGCCACTAAGGAGTTGGCACCACATCTGTGTGGTCCAAAAGTCTGGGCACCACTGACTCCTACTGACTCTGGTAGCAATAGCCATGCACAAAACAGAAAATTCTCATCTTCTTTTAGTATTACGTGTAAATCTCTCAATGCCTCATGTCTAGGTCACGTGAAAATGAAAATGTGCTAGCACTGTTTTCTGGACAGCGTCTTTTCATGTGCAACTTGAATGTGGCCTGTGCATATTCAGACGCCATTGGGGATTAAAATACAACGTGAACAACTGCTTTAGAGCCACCCACTGGCAATGGATGGACTGTTTTAAATCAAAGGGTCGTTTTTCTTTCATAGGAACAATACGGTTCAAAATGTAATGGACATTTATTTTCCTCAGATTAGGCAAATGGAGACAATGATATATGAGAAATTCCCATCTGCTTTTGCCATTGCCCTTGGGGTCTGTCAACACCAGAGATGGTGACCCTTCTGACTCCCTCAGCCCCCAAATTTTTGACCTCATCTGCTCTCTGCCAGCTACCAAGTTAGGTCCTCTCTCTTGTGAACACGTCTGCTCTTTCCTCCCATCACAGTAAACCAGTGCTGAGACCTCAGGAACACTGGCCTCACCTGAGCACGGCAGCACTCTCGTCTTCAGAAACGGGCCATCTGAGTGCCAGAAATGGTGCAATTTAGCCGTATGAGCAGCAATTGTACCGATTTTGCCGTGCTTCCTGAGCTTTTGTAGCTCATCGTTGTCCTATAAATTTTTAGTCCTGACCTAGAGTTTTATTTGTGAAGCTCTGCTTAGTGTAGATGGTGCTTTTTGCTGGTGAATTTCTGGATTGTGGTAGCTGCATGAGTAAGGCTTTCCTCCTAAGTCCCAGGGCCGGTGCCTGTTTCTATTACTTAGAGATGCAGCTCATTGTGCAAACACTGTCTTCGTTACATTTCCATGTGGCTGTAATGTCCATATCACTTTCTGGCAATGAAACTATGATAACCTTAATGGCTCTGTATAATAAATACTTCAGAGTAATAGTAGTATACATTTTCTTTACATTATTATAATAATATACGTTTACATAATTTTTCTTAACAGTTAACATACCACATTGCAGAAAGTCCTTACCCATAATTTGGTAAGGTGGTCTAATGCCCTTCTCATTTTACAGATGAACCTAAAGCTCAGAACAGTCTTAAGGTTGCTTGGCTTATAAATGGTGCGGTCCTCCTTTACCCCTTGAGTTTTACCTGGCTCCCAGACCTGCAGGCTTCCCACAACACCATCCTCAGACCTGGGTGCCATGTTCTGTAGGATTACAACTTTCTGAAACCAGTAATGTCCCTCCCAGTGCAGCAATGAGAAAAAGTTCTGTGAGATTCTGCACAGAAGGTTCTCCTGAGTAATGCAGAGAATTTAAAAATTCTTTTGGGGAAAGTACCCATTAAAACAAAAAAAGATAGCTATAAGAATGAAGGTACTCAGAGCTTCAAAGTTATTTACTCTTGAGTTATTTGGACCTTCTGCACACCACAAGAGCCCACGGTGTCACCCTATTGTATAGTGGTGGTGTGTGTAGGATGTGGAGGGGGTTCTGGGGAAGGAGGCTTACATCACACTTCCTGACTAGGTGTCAGCTAATATATGTTTTCTTTCTATTCCTGCCTAAACCACATATAGTGGATATTTAGCCTGTTGAAGCTTTCCCACCAGTTCCCCTCTCTCTGTGTCAGAATCTTATCCACCATCTGATGCCCCATCCAAGGCCCTGTACAAAAACTTCACTCACTACTCAGTCCTCCATGAACTGTCCCTTCACCAAACTTGTTGAACACTGATTTTCTGTACCCCACTCTATTGTCTATTGTTCTCCAATTGTTTCATGAGTCTTTTCTCTCCAAGCAAATTATAAGCTGCATGAGGGCAAAGAGTATGTGTTATACGTCTTTTGGATCTTCCTCAGAGTATAGCGCCAAGGTAGGTACAAAATAGGTTCCTAGTAAACCTTGGCTTGAATCACTCAGAACCCCAAATGCTGTGACACTTCCTACATGCTTTTATATGTAGCTCCCATATTGCCAGCATTCTCTTTGGATGCCTGTGGGAAGAGACTCCGTTGAGAGGTCTTTGTTTGCTGTTTTAGGATGCAGTGTCGTACCAGGACGTTGTGGACCTTACTGAGGACAGGAAGCCTCAGAACCCAATTCAGGACAACATGGACAACTACAGGAAGCTGTTATCACTGGGTAAGTAGCTATTTTCCAGTCTTAGGAGCATTTTTTCACTTTATTCAAGCTGCAGTGTATTAGAATCCATGTTAATATAGTTGGACTTTTAAGGGTAATGAGAGGCCTTCAAAAGATTTCAAGCAGAGGAGGAAATGACGAGATTTGTATTCTTAAGTCACTCTGGCTCTGGGTGAAGAATAAAGCAGGGTAGGGGGACAGGGAGATGACTGGCACAAGAGTTGATACTTTCTCTTGAGTACTGACAGTAGAGATTTTAAATGCACATTTAGAATGGGATCTGAGTTCCAGTTTGGACACTCTTAGAGGACAGCTAGTGTCAGTCCTAGTAGGCAGGCAGCTCTGCATGTCTGGCTCTGGAAGGAGAGAGCTGTACCAAGAATGATTGTCAGTCAGTTGAGCCAGGAGGAGCTCCAACATGAAGAAAGAAGAGTCAGTGAGTAGGAAGAAAATCACGGAGGCTGGTTCAAAAGAAAATATTAAGATTTAAGGAGTGATTGTGAGAAGGTGAAGACTAAAAAGGATGTTCTGAATTTAGTGACATGTGGAGGTCTTTGTACACATTTGTAGGTATAATCAGTAGAATAAATTTAAATTTGGATCGGAACGGGCTAAAGAATGATAGTAAGGAAATGAGACAGCAAAAGAAGACACCCAAAGGATTGGTATGGGCCACTTCATATGTAGTGGCCCAGAGAAAGACATCAATTTATGGTGATGTGTCTTGACCCCCAACTTGAGATGAGCCGTCATGTTATTTTTGTGAACAGGGGTTCAACTTGCTGAAGATGATGGCCACTCCCACATGACACAAGGCCATTCATCAAGATCAAAGAGAAGTGTCTACCCAAGCACCAGTCGAGGTAAGCACTGGGTGGAGCATACATAGTGGCCACTTTAATCAATGGGATGGGCGCTATGTATACAGATAGTAAGTCCTCACTTAACGTTGTTCATAGGTTCTGCAACTTACGTGAAACGACGTCTAACGAAACCAGTTTTACCGTAGGCTAATTGACGTAAACAGAGTTAACTTTCTACGGGATCTCATCAACACTGAAACAACGTTGAACGAAATGATGTTTTTCAAGGACCTGCTGTATTCACAAATCTTTTACAATTGACATTCACACCACCATCACAGAAGTCCTGTTATTTTGCACAAGTATAGGGACTAGGGAGTATTTACATTTGGGGTTTCTTTTCAGGTCTGAAAACTATGCCTGAAACCAAAAAGTCAGCCCATCGGCGGGGAATTTGTGAAGATGAATCTTCCCACGGGGTGATAATGGAAAAATTCATCAAGGATGTTTCGCGTAACCCCAGATCAGGAAGGGCGCGGGAATGTAATGATCGGTCACCGAGGTTCCCCAGAAGGCCAGACCATGATTGGAGAGACATTTCATTCAACAAAAGGGAATCGGTGATTCAGGAGAGGGGCTATGAAGGGAGTGCCTTTGGGGGAGGCTCTAAGTGTAACCCAAACCTTTTCTCCAGAAAGAGAGTTCTTGAAAGAAAAAGGCGATATCAATTCGACATAGATGGGCAGGGCTCAATTCACGATCAGAAGGTCTGTCCAAGGAAGAGACCCTTTGAGTGTAGTGAGATGAGGAAAGCCACGAGCATGAGCAGCCTTCGTTCCCCGTCCTTTATCGTGTCGCAGCCACTTGATTTTGGGGCCATGCCGTATGTGTGTGATGAGTGTGGGAGGGCTTTCAGTGTGATTTCAGAATTTGTTGAACACCAGATCATGCACACTAGGGAGAATCTCTATGAGTATGGTGAGTCCTTTATTCATAGTGTGGCTGTCAGTGAGGTTCAGAGAAGGCAGGCGAGAGGGAAATGCTTTGAATGTAAGGAATGTGGGGAAACCTTTAACAAGAGTGCTGCTCTTGCTGAGCATCGAAAAATTCATGTGCGGGAATATCACGTGGAATGTGACAAGGACGAGGATGAGGAGCCCTTCATGCCCAGCCCAACCTTTAGTGAGCTTCAGAAAATATATGGAAAAGATAAGTTCTATGAATGTAAAGTATGTAAGGAAACTTTCCTTCATAGTTCTGCCCTGATCGAGCACCAGAAAACCCATGGTAGAGACAACAAAAATACTGTGCGTGGGGAGGCTTTTAAACCCAGCCCGCCTCTCAGTGAGCTCCAGAAAATGTACACTAAAGAGAAAATGTATGAATGTAAGGTGTGTGGAGAGACCTTTCACCATAGCTCAGCTCTGAAAGAACATCAGAAGATCCACACTAGAGCAAACCTATTTGAAAGTAAGAGTAAGGGGTGTGAGGAAACCTTTATTCCCGGCCAGTCTCTGAAAAGGCGGCAGAAAACTTACTCCAGAGAAAAGCTCTATGACTTTAAAGATGGTAGGGTTACCTTTAGACAAAGCTCAGAGTTCACTGAGCATCAGAAAATTCATTCTCGAAAGAATGTTTATGAAAGCAGAGGATATGAGAAGTCTGTCATTCGTAGTATATCTTGCACTGGTTCACAGAAGAGTCATACTATAACAAGACCACCTGAAAATGGGAGTGAAAAAGCGTTCACCATTAGCTCTAACTCTGATGACAACCAGAAGCTCCCCACTCAAAATGTCTGCGAGAGGAAGCCATATGAGAGGTCTGTTATTCACAGCTTAGCCTTCGCTAAAGCTCAGAGAAGTCACAGCACACGGGGAACCAATAAACCAAAAGTGATTGCCGAGTCAACCACCCAGAGCTCAAGTGTTGTTGAACATCAGAAAGTTCACGCTAGAGAGAATGCTTTGGAAAGAAAGAAATATCAGAGGTCCGTTATCCACAGCTTAGCCGCTTTCAGATCTCCCAAAAGTTGCAATGGAAATGAATTTGAGTGTAGTGAGAGGGGAGAATCTTCCATTTATATCTCAGACCTTCGTGAAAAGTGGCAGAAAACTCCTGCCAGAGAAAATCCTTACAAAGGGCGCGAGAATAACAACTGCAAGGATTCTGTCATACACAGTGTGGCCTGTGCTGAACCTCAAAAAGGTTTTCCCGCAGAGGGAGCCAGTGAGTATAAGAAGGATGGCCAGTCTGTTTCCAGTGTAAATGTACCTGAACATCAGAAGGCTCGTGCTAAGAAGAAAAACATTGAGCGGAGGAACTGTGAGACCTCTGTAATTCATTCCTTACGTTTTGGTGAATCTCAGACATTTTTCCCTAGAGAGAAATTCTGTGAATGTCCGGAGTGTGGAGAGTCCTTTGTTCGTAGCTCAGACCTCACTGAGCATCAGAAGATTCATGATAGAAAGAAGACCTCTGGAAGTAGAAACTATGAACAATCTGTCATTCGCAGCTTAGCCTCCACTGACCCTCAGACAAGTTATGCTGAACAGTCAGTGGGGATGTGTTATGCTCAGCAGCCTGCCCAGGCAAGCTACAGTCAACAGCCAGCATGGTCAAGTTATAGTCAGAAGCCAGTGCAGACAGGTCACAAACTTGTTCAACAGGCAGCACAGACAAGTTATGCTGAACAGCCAGTGGGCCAAGAATGTCAGGAGTGTGGACAATGCTTTGCAACCATTGAAGACCTCCATGAGCATCAGAAGATCTATGCCCAAGAGGAGTTCCATGGGGGGAAGCAGGTTGGAGACTCTGTGATTCAGGGCGTAGGCCTGGTTCGGCTTGAGCAGGATGAGCCTGAGCAAGATGAGCTAGAGCAGGATGAACAGGGTGATCCTGAAGACACGATCTATGAGTGCAAGGACTGTGGGCTTGGCTTCGCGGATCGTGCAGACCTTAAGGACCACCAGAAAGTTCATGGCAGAGAGGATCACTTTGACACTCATGAGTACACACACTCTGTCATTCACACCCATTCCATGAGTGAGTATCAGAGAGATTACACTGGCGAGCAGCTCTACGAGTGCCCGGCATGTGGGGAGTGTTTTGTTCACAGCTCGTTCCTCTTCGAGCATCAGAAAGTCCATGAGCAAGATCAGTTTTATGGCCATAGGAGGTATGATGAGCCTTTTGTGCAACCTTTGGTTATTAACCCCCAGAGGCCTCGTGCCCCACAAAAGAACCCTTCTACAGGGTTATTCCTTCAGTGTCACATATGTGGACAAGATTTTATTCATGGCTCTGTCCTTAATGACCACATGACGGTTCATACTGGAGGGAATTCACCCGAGCAGGGCCAGGGCAGCGGCAATGCTGTCAGCCCAGGTTTGGCCCTCACCGAGTTACGGAGAAGTCAGGCGGAAGAGAAACACTATGAATGTGAAACTTGCGGAGAAGCCTTCCTTAGTCAGTCAGACCTCAAGGATCACGTGAGAATTCATGAGAAAGATGAGCCCTATGATTATGGGGCTGCTTTTGTTCACACTTCATTTCTTACTGAGCCCCCCAAAAGAGATTCATCATTCTTTGAGTGCAAGGACTGTGGGAAGTCCTTTCTTCATAACACTGTTCTCACTAAACATCAGAAGTTTCATGTTGAAGAAGAGGAAGCAGCAGCCCAGGAAGTTGAAGCCAGTGTTCTTGTTCCAAAAGAAGTTCTCCGGATCCAGGGGTCAAACATAGAAGCTGCAGAGCCGGAGGTAGAGGCCACAGAGCCAGAAGTGGAGGCTGCAGAGCCGGAAGTGGAGGCTGCAGAGCCAGAAGTGGAGGCTGCTGAGCCCAATGGAGAGGCTGAAGGGCCAGACTGGGAGGCTGCAGAGCCCAATGGGGAGGCTGAACAGCCCAACGGGGATGCTGATGAGCCGGATGGTGCAGGGATTGAAGACCCCGAAGAAAGAGCTGAAGAGCCAGTGGGAAAGGCTGAAGAGCCCGAGGGAGACACCGATGAGCCAGATGGTGCAGGGATTGAAGACCCAGAAGAAGAAGGTGACGATCAAGAGATTCAGGTTGAAGAATCATATTACGACTGCAGGGAGTGTGGAGAAACCTTTGTTTCCAACTCAGCCTATGGCGAGCACCTGAAAACCCATGCCAGGGTGATAATATTTGAGCCTGGAAGTGTCTGTGGGGAAAGCTCACACTACATTGAGCATGCCGGCACCAGTGCTAGTGACGATAGGGCCGATGACAAGTATTTCAAATGTGATGTCTGCGGGCAGCTCTTCGAGGATCGCCTGTCCCTCGCTAGACACCAGAATACCCATACTGGCTGAGAAGACAGTGTAAAGGTTGGATAGCCCCTTTACCTAGAACTTTACCCTTATTTTCTAAACCACAGAGAAATGAAGCAACTCATAATATCAGAAGGAAACCTCTGCTGTGGGCACACCTGACTTTTAACATCAGACAACTCAGACTGTAAAGAAACTGAAGGCAGAGATCCCTTTGGTCCCTTAGCTCTCCCCCCATCAAATGTCAGTGTGTGCATGGGAAAGCTATAGCACAGAGCTTACCTTTCACCTGAATAATCAGATTGAGGGAAGATCCTGAGAGATTCTGAGACTACAGAAATTGCCCCACCCAACTCTTAAGTGATACTTCTGTAATCTACATGTTTCCTGAGATGTATATAAAATAGCAAATCATAGCAAAACAGTAAATCACAAAAGCTTGGACTTCATTTCATATACAAATAGTTTACTGTGCAGAGGTACCTGACCTGGTACTCTGATTTTTTTTTTTTTTTGAGGAGAAGGAAGAGCAACAAATTAGAATATATTTGTAAGCATCTTAGATCCTGAGCAAGATTAGTTGTGTATTATTTTAACCCCATCAGTATCTTTCTGAATAATTGTGTACTTTCCCTTATTCTTAAATAGTCTCATAAAGGTGTAGGCGTGAGAGGAAATGTCTTTTGCTCTTGGCTGTTTGAAAAAAAGAAGTGCTTTCTTGAGCTTCCTTTTGAGCCATTCTGTCTACACCAACACTTTGGAACCTAATGCTGTATAAGCTTTTACAATATGTGGATTGACTTTTGTAACCGAGTATGATCATTTGCCACACTGTACTTTGCAGTGATTCTCATGCAAAAATATTAACAAGTTTTGGTTGTTTTTTTTTTTTTAAACTAAATGTGTGTTGGATAGTGAATTCACAAAAGCTGACACTTTTCTTTGTAAATCTTCTTTACCTTTTAAAGAATGGGTTACAACCATCACTAGCTCACAGTAGTGCCTAATGAAGGTTGAGAACCATAGGGAAAGACTCTCATGTTGTAAATAAGGATGCAGGCTAACAACTTTCATCACTTTTGTGCACTTCCTGCCTTAAGTGACAAGTAGTAATGTAGCTTCGTTAGTATGTATTGCCACAAGTCAGTTTGTACCCTCGGTGCCCAGGAGCTAGTATCCTTAGAGCTTTCTGTTTCTGAACTTAATTCTCCTTCACCTGTCTGACCCTGAACCCCATGTTTAAGTTGCATTTTTAAAAATTTAAAATCTTTAGTCAACCCAAGCTTAACGTGGACTCAGGTTCCCCGGCAGCCTTAATTTGTTTTGTTATTGTGTGTTTTTTCTTCTTTAAACTCTCCTTAGTATTTCTGAGCTATCCATTAGTGTCAAGTTTGTCTGATCGCCTCAACTTCCACTTAATCACAAGTTGACCTCATGGCTTGAGGTTTCCTGTGGCTTATTTTGTGGACCACTTGTGCTCCTTTGCTCCCCCTTCCCTTGCATAATGACTATTAAGATATTTTTTGGCTTTGAGTTGGCTGGCAAAAAAATTTAAAATTTTAAAAATGCTTAAAAAGTATATCTGTGGAAGATGTGAGCAAGAGGTAAGAGCAGACAGTTTGGGCAAGCAGAATTAAAATACCTGCTGGAGAAATGTGTGTAGATCGCTCAGTCCTAGATTTGCATAGTTAGGGCTTAAGGCGAGCACATCAGGGCTGCTGAGAGTGCCAGGGTATGGAGAGGCAGGAGAGTAAGAGCGTGAAGCAGAAACGAGCCAAAGAAAGGAGTCCTAACACGTCACCAGATCTAAGAGAGTGAGGAAGCAAACAGATTGGAAAGCCCAGGTGGTGAGAATGAATTGAGCAGGACATCCTGGGCGGTTTAGAAGAAGGGGCCGTTTCAATGGCATGATGTAGGTGAGGGCCAGCTGCATAGACTAGAAGTTGGAATGGACATCCAGAAAAATGGGAGCAATGGGGCATTACATCAGAGAAGGACCCTTGAGATGAGAGCCATTGCTGATGTCTTTGGGGTGAACTTGGGTTCATCCCTGTTGGTAGTATTACTTGGTCGAACTTTTTCAGAAAATAACTTGCAAAATATCAGGGTGTTCGTTCCAACCTTGTGATAGTGAAAAATTAGGAACAACTTAAATGCCAAACAATGGGAGAAAGATTAAGTGAATGAATCTGTGGGCTCTTACGCAGCTGTTTAAAAAATAATCATGGAGAGCTATTTAGCAACATGGAAATATATTTACAGAATATTAAGTAGAAAAAGCAGGACACAGAATTATATTTATACTACAATTATAACTTTTAAGATCTATATGCTTCTAGTCAAAAGCTTTTGTGTTGTAGGTTTATAGTTGAGCAGTATTTTTTAAATTCTTTGATGTTCTTTATGGTAGTGTTACTAAAAAGTTTATAATCATGTTTTCATTGTGAAATAATTGGAAATCATTATCAGACACTTGGAAAATACAGAAAAATGGAGGAAAAAAACTTATATTCCCACCATCCAAAGACAGATAACTCCAGCATATTGTTTATTCTCATTTCTGTGTACAAGTTTATGGTTATAACTGTGTCAAAATGTGTATTTGAAATAGCTGTTATATTTTCTTTGTGGAATTATGGTTGAACACTTTTATCTTAATGTTTTCAAATGTTCCTTATAGTAGTGTTCTGATAACAAAGTTTATTATGTTTGTTTCCATTACAACCATAGTCCATGCCCAGAGGAGGAATTAGAAAATACAGTAAAGTAGAAAAGGAAAAAAATGACCCATATTCCCAACACCCAACAACTGCTGTTAACATCTTGATCTGTTTCTTCCATCTTGTTCCAGGACACATGCCTGTGATTATGACAGTGTTGAATATGTCTGCATAAAGTCTAAGGTGAAAAAAATCTGGAAATTAATTAAAATAGTGTTGTCATTGTGGGATTATGGTTAAATATTTTGTCTCAAATTTCTTGAATGATCTTTGGTGTTTTGGTATTAAGTCTTATGTATATTTTCATTGCAAATATAGCACATACTCATGGCAAACTTTGGGAAATTTAGTGGAAGAAAAGAAACTCATCCATATTCCTGACACCTAACAATAATTCCTGTTAACATCTCTGATCTGTACACCAGTCTGATTATTAGGATGCTAATGATAAGTATGCATAGAGTCAAAAATGGGAAGAAATATGGAAAGCAGTTAAGAGTTGTGTGGTTGTGGTGCGGTTCTGATTAAATATTTTGTCTTGATTTCCTTGAATGATCTTTAGCACAGTGTTTCAGTAATTCACCTTTATTATGTGTATTTTTATTATAAACACAGAACGTATTCATTGTAGAAACTTTGAAGTTGCAGAACTGTAGACGAGAAACTCACCCATATTTTCACCATCCAAAGACTGTGGTTAACATCTTGATAATATTTTTTCATCTTGTTTCTGTACACAGGTTTTTGGTTTGTTAATATGGTTGTGGTTGTTCTATCTATCTGTAATAGTGTCAACAATAAAAATAAAGTTAAAAATAAGATAGTCTCTTTTGTCCATCTTAAGTGTTTGGGATTATTAAATATAGCTTTTTGTTGTTAAAATTATAAATCCATAACTCAGCCTTCCTAGGCCTTTAAGTTTGGCTTACAAATCTTATTTCATTTTTAAGTATCGCACATTTCAAAATTATTTTCAAGGAATTTTTTTTTTTAACACCTACAGCACCTAGTACTCGTAGATGGTCTCCCATCTAAGTACTAACCAGGCCCAACCCTGCTTAGCTTTTGAGATCAGATGAGATCAGGGTAGCATTATTATAGACCTTCCAAGGGATCTTTTAATACTCTATGATTCTACATTTTTAACTGCACTTAGAAAATTAAAACATATGTTCTAATACTGTTTTTAAACTTGATAGTAACCACATATATTTTAGTTACTTAGGTCAGTTGGAATTTTTTAATTTTAATCTTAAAATAGAGATTCTCTCAAATAAGAATGACCACTTAACATAAAAGTGTTAACGATACAGTTTGGAATTTCTTTAAAGTTTGTATTCCTAAATCTTCCCTGATGTTAAAAGGTTTTTATCCTCAGAGGAGTCATTTCCCATTTTTTAAACTTATCACACCACCAGAAACATCCCAGGTAATTTGGCAGGCTATTGTCCCAGATAAATTGAGAGGTAATTTTTAAACATGCTGGTAATTCCGTCACAACCAGAGATTTTCAGCCAAGTTGCTAAATGGATGGATCACTGTTGGCCACTGCTCTGGGTGGCACTGTGCCCAATATGGGACTGTCGTATCCCCGACTCCATGACACAAAAGAGATGTTTACATACTCGACATCCTTCTAATCCCCTGTATATCACATAATTGAACTCCAAAGATTGAAAAGTATACTTTTCATTTACTCTGTTCTTTCATATTCTCAGAATTTAACTTTCATTCACATTAAATTGAAAGCCTGTTGAATTTTGGTACTTTCTTTCATAGTGTCTGACTCTGGTCACAACTTTGACAGTCCCATGATAAAGGGGCCTCAGTGTAGGTTAGGATGAGAGGGTCAGTTATTTAAGACTGATTTCCTGAGGAATACATCATGGAAGGAGATTAGAGGAAGGGAATGAAGGGAAGGCCACATGGAGTTGCCTCACCAGCACTTATATACTCTTGGGAATTCCTTCACCAGAACCTAAGTTGTCAGGTGTAACCACTCCTAGGCCACTGTGTGTGCTCCATGAGATTTGACCCCTACCTTACCTCCTCTGATTGGTGCTCATGGATTCCCAGTATCCCCATCAGACTGAGGCTGCATGTGATGCTGCTATTCGGGCTCCCTGAGCAGACAGACAGACACACATACCACTCCACTGGCAGCACTGACAGTCCCTGCTGCACAGAGGGCTAGAGCTGTTCCGGTAACTTGTACATGAGGTCTAAGTCTTTAGCTGTGCCTTTGAGTCTAGGAGCCACCTGAAATCCTTCCAGTCATCTACTAGTTTGCTTTACTTGGCCTGAGTTCATTATGTGCAACCCCCAGGAACCCTGATATAGAAGTTGATGCCAGAGAATGTGTTGGAGAAAATTAACCCTGAGGGAAATGTGAGATACTTGGAATTCAATATTGGGTCTTGGGATAGGAAACTGGAAGACCAAGGCAAGCGTCAGTAAAATACTCAATTATTGAGTATGATCAGTCATCTGTAGCCATCTTCCTGGGCCAAAGGGTTTGCTAGCTGCTGTCAGAGACAAACCCAAAGACTAAGATGATAGAAGGTATCTACAAACACCTCAATCCTGCAGGTCACTAGTTAAGTGGCTAAATCCCTAGCTTTGTCCTATTCCTAATGTGAAAAGTTTGGGCAGCCCCAGGGAAGTGGGATCCTGGTGATCAGAATGATGGTACTTAGGAGATTTGGAAAGATTAAGACCTGAGGTTCCAAACCCATTGGAATATTCCTCATTTCACCACTTCCCTCCCACATAAGAGGAAGTTGAGAGGGGTGCTGGCAAGAGGGACAGTAGCTGAAATGCTTTCTGATCTCAGTGGTGATTGTGGGGAAGCCATTTATAGGAAGCATGGCTGAGGTCCTAGGGGTTCTGATATAGATTCTTGGGTGTTATGCCCCCAAAATGATTTGTATAGCAATATATAAAGGATCTGAAAGAGGGCCACCATAGGACCATCATACTAGAGTCACAACCTCCTTGAATCAGTTTATCAAGAGACCACTTAAAGGAGAGTCCAGAGACCCTTGAGGAAGGACCCTGCTATATATAACACTTCCGCCTTCCACCACACCTTCTGCAAAGGGGCCTGCAGCCTTTTACATAGACACTCCATTTGCTGGTAAACTTTTTAAGCACTAGTATATGTTGTATCTAAACAAACACTAATTCTTGGGGACCAGAACTTTGCAAGATAAAGAGCAATTAAGGTATGCTGTCTGCAGGCAAGCCAGCTCCCCAGAATTGGGCTTTGACTCTTCTAGCTACATTGTCCAAATTCTTCATGCCTCCCCTGGGAAGGCATGAGTGAGAAGGAAGCCATGACTGGTAGTGTATCCACCTTCCACCAGCCAGACATCTGGGGGCAGGATGATCATACCAAGCTCCTTTCATCATAGGGCAGTATTTCATCTTCAATGGAATATAAACGTGTCCTGGATGTAGAATTTTATTTTCCTCCCCACCAACCTCTTCTCAGTGTCTTACTGCATGCTTCATATACCACTGTATATCATTTGTAGCAGTTATCACAACAATGCTTCATAACAAGCAAACACAAAACCTCAAAGACAAAATAAATTTTATTTCTCATATCTAGGATCAGCTGAAGAATGGCTAGGTGGTTCTGCTTCTCTTGGCTAGGCTCATTCACATGTCAGGGTTGGCTGGCTCTCAGCTATTGCAGGCTGGGGGTGGATGGGAGACTTATCTACATGTCTTTCATCTTCAGACTAATGGACCACCTCCTTTGGTGGTGGCAGGAGTACAAGAAAGAGAACAAGTGGAAATACACAAGGCCTCTCGAGGCCTAGACTTGGAACTAGTATGCTGTCACTTTTCCCTCATTCTGTTGGCCAAAGTAAGTTACCTGGGATGAGGAATGTACTCTGCCTTTAGAAAAAGAATTCTAAAGCCACATGACAAAGTTTAGTCTTTAGTGTTTTGTTTTGTTTTGTTTTTTTACAGCAAGCCATTATAGAGGTAATGAGCACCCCAAACAGTGAGAGTGGTCCCACCAAGCTCCTTCCCTGGGAACTACAGTCAGCATGTTAGCATCAAGCTGCCATAGCTTTAAACTGTGTCCTTCAGCATCAGTGCTTTTTCTTGGTTTATTGTGTGTGTCCATTAGTAAGATGTATCCCAACATAATTGCTTCTTCACTTTATACCATTTCGGCTTACAAAAGGTTTCATTGGAACACTCTACTTTCAGATAGCAGGAAAACCTTTACTAACAAACTGAACACAACAGCTAACGTCATACTCAACAGTAAAAGCTGAAATCTTTTCCTTTAAGGTCAGGAATGAAACCAGTACACCCACTTTCATGCACACACCTATTTAACATACTACTGATAGTCTTAGACAAAGCAGTCAAGTAAGAAAAAGAAATATAAAGAATTCGTATTGTAAAGGAAGAAATAAAGTTCGTTTTCTCTCTCTCTCTCTCTCTCTCTCTCTCTCTCTCTCTCTCTCTCTCTCTCTCTCTCTCTTTCCTTTAATACCATAGACAGTAACATTCATAGGTGTTCTGGGGTTTACTCTGCCTAACCTCCTCCTCAATCTGGAAAAGAAGAGACAGAATGTTGCCTTCTGTGTTTCTGGAGTGAGGAGGGGAGGAGTCGTCCTTCTGGATGTGTCTCCTAAGGTCAAATGTTGCCTAGACCAACTGTTAAAAGAGCACCCATCCCAGAACCAAGCTGAGACTGGCTTCAAATCTCAGTTTCCCATTTCCTAGACGCTTCTAAACAGCTTTGTGTTTTCATTTCCTACAAACCAGAGATGATAATATCTATCTAGGACTGGCTGTATAATTTGGGGGCCCAGTGAAATATTAAAATAATTGGATCCCGTGTTCAGACATTAAGAATTACATACATGCACAGAAGACCATTAAACCTACCTAGGGACACATCTTGAATCCTATTCTCCACACCCAGGAATGGGTATTCTAGGGCTTGGCTGTGGTGAGAGGTGGGGCTGGTGGCACAGTGAGCCCTGAGTTCAGGTTCTCCATTGTTTACCTTCTCAAAGAGGGATGAGGTCCCAATGGTCTACAACTATTATCCAGTTGACCTGCGAGTGAGGGATCAGGATCCCTCTCATCCACTACTCAGCAGTGTTTTCCAGGATGAAAGGCAGTGATTCTGGCCTGGACCTCACCGTTCCAGACCCCAAAAGGCCTTCTAGGGTCAACTGCTTTCTGCCCTGGGCTCCAGCCATTGTCCTTTCTATTCTTCCAACACCACACAAGTCCCCATCTCTGAGCCTTTGCCCTGGCTGTTCCCTTTGCCCAGCCAGTGTCATACATATATTCAATGTATGACACTGAAATTAAGAGATCATGGGAAGATAATCAGTTTTTAAAAATATCAAGGACTAGGACGTGGCAGTAAATGGCTGAGGTAGGATAGAAGATAACACTGAGAGGATCCTGGACTACAGATACCATGTATTCACAAACACAAATTAACTTCATCTTCTAACACTTGCTAAGGTGGTCCCTTTGTTCCACTTCTCAGCTGCTTTTTCATAAAGTTACTGGTATACAAAAATGACTCAGGCACACTTGCCTCACATTCAAATTTATGCCTCTGCAAAATTCAGAACACCCTCCTAGACTCTGCATCCAATAAATAGCTAATGTTGCCTGTCACTGGTACCATATTCTTCTTGCCTGAAATACCCAATATTTCTTCAAAAACTAGATTCAATTCTCTTATTCTATGAAGTCTTACTAGAATAAGATCCTGTTCTGTTCCTTCTATTATTGTTCTTTGCACCCTAGAATTTACTTAACTGTTTACTTGCCAAATAGCTGGAAAGGTTAATCAGTTTAAGAAGAAAGTCCCAAATCAATACAAAATTTTTACTGCATCTTTAAAATGTCACAGGCAAGTCTGAGGAATCATCCAACATCTTGGTGTTTCTGTAGCTGGACAACTTTGACCTTATTTAACAGCCTGCTGAACTGTTCCTTTTTTCAGAAACAAATACCATCGCAAAATTTTCTGATATCCTTATTTTTCACTGTTGTGGCTTGTTGAATCAAAGCAAGTTCAATGTCGTTTCCTTCAAGAATTAACATCTTTCTGGCTTGAGATACTGAAAAAGCAACACCTGACCTCATCCGAATCCTGTGGTTGTATTTCTCACCCAAGAAATTTCAAATTTCGACAAGAGAACCATTCTCCTGAATGACGACGTTGATAGGGAAGTGAGCATATATAGACCTCATCTTGTAACAAAAGCCCAGTGTAACACCCTTGATCATGTTCTGCACATGACTATACATGGTGTGAACAGTAGCCAGTTTCTTTCTATTTCTACACCATTTGTCAACCCAGAGCCTCTTCTTTTTCTTTCCAAGGGGACTGAGTTCTACACTGATGTGTTTGAAGTCCCACTACAGGGTGCCTCTATGGCCCTTCACAATAACAGAGCATCCCTTCAGAGTGATATCCACATTTTCTGGAATGTTGACAGCCTGATTGCTGAGAATGGTCTTCATCCTCACAGTAGATGCAGCAAAAAGAGCATGGCAGTTAATTTTGCTATTATTATCACAGCTGTACCCTAGACACCCACTGTATTATTTTCCTTTTTGTTTGTTTTTGTTTTTTCCTGCTTTGTAGAGAGATAATCAACAAGTAAAAATTGTATAGTAAGTCTTAAAGTTAGGTAGTGTCAATCCTCCAGTTTGCTCTTCAATATTGTGTTGGGTATGCTGAGTCTTTTGCCTCCATAGGAACTTTAGAATCAGTTTACTGATATCCACAGAATCAAAGAGGTTTTTGAAATAATGCCAGATTCATCAGTTTTGGGGGCCTTGGCTCTTTCTGGACCTGTGTTCCAAGTCTGAATTGCAGCCTGACCAGGACTCATTCTGCAGCTCCCCCAGACACTCTCCCCGTCAAAAGATGGGTTTCTGTCTCAGCCCTGGAGTTTCCAGGGCTTCTTGTTCTCTCACCTGGATGATCAAGTCAGATACAGACCTGCGTTTGATTCTTCTTCCAACCTCATCTGCCTGTGGCTATGGGCCATTTCTTTGAGTCTGAGTTTCCTCATCTGGGAACTCATTTATCCCCCTACCCCCATCTCTACTCTCTAGTACCAACTCTCTGTTTCCTGGGGGCAAATCAGTTAACCTTTCAGAGCCTCTGCTTACTTGGCTATTTAACCATTCATGCCTCAGTTTGTCATCTGCAAAATGGAGATGATAATACTCCTTACTTAATAGGGTTTTGAGGAATGGTCATTACATTTGTGTTAAGGCTTAGAACAGAGCTGGCATAGGGCAAATGTCCTAAGAAACATTAACCATTATGTCCTCCTCCTCATCATCATTATTATGTAAAAAATAATTTTTGCACATTTCAATACACTGTCCCCACATATGCTGAATCCTTGCTAAATGTGCTCTGGTTAAATACAATGGCTCTTAAACACAAGAAAACATCCTCTACCTTGCTTATGAAAAGAGAACATAAACTAGAACTATGCTGAGATACTTTTTCTCAATCCTCATTTTGGAAAAATTTTAAAAGCATAATATAACAGTGGGAACTCAGGCTCACACTGGTTGGTGGGGGGCTAATATGCAGCAGTGTCTATGGAAGGCAATTTAGAAATCTCTATTAAAATGAAACATGCATGTGCCTTTTGCCTCAGCAATTCCACTTCAGGGGATTTGTCCTACCAGTAGATTTATAGACAAGCAGAATAGTTGAAAGTCAAGGTTATACACTCAGTATGGATTGCAGTAGCAAATGACTGAAAACAACTATCCAGAAGTCAGGAAACTGTTAAATAAATTAGGTCACAACCATACAACAGAATCTAAACAGCTGTTGGAAAATGGTGAGCAAAATTTGTCCTGATATGAAAAGCTCTTCAAGATATATCTGATTAGTAAAAAGAATTCAGGCACAAAACGGTGGGTAAACTGTGCCACCTCCTGTATAAAAAAAGGAGGAAATGAGAATACAAGTATTTATGCAAATATAAAATATAGGTATTACATTTGTACAAATACATAATTATATATAACAATGAATATGTATTATAACAATGTATTATATATTATATAATTACATTTTATGTTATATATCTGTATTCTCAAATTATAAATTGTCACATCTTTAAAATATAACATTTTATATTTTAAAATACACTTATATTACAGATATATATGTACAGAATATATATTATAGTGTAGCTATATGTACATAATAAAGATCAGTGATAATCACACATATGTGTGTATATGCATGTTTGTACAACATGCATATATATATATGCATAAAGAAATAGTGAAAGTACATAAAATAATTTCATTGGTTACCTGTGTGCATGTGGTTTATAGCACACAAAAAATTGGTGGGTGACTCACATGCACACACTGAGAAGATTTTTTTCCACTGAATAATTATGTACTTGAAATATTTTAGACTTATGGGGTGATCATTTCTAAGAGATACAAAAGTCTAGTCACAATGTCGGTACACCTGAAACTAATATCATATTGTATGTCAACTATACTGAAAAAATAAATGTAAAAAAACTTAAACCATGTGTTAACTTTCAAAAACATAACCTAAGCACGTTAAGGAAGAAGAGTCCGAGCACCCAGCGCTTCAGGCACCTTCCCCTCCGGGTTCAGCCCAGCCCTCGCGCGCCCCCCAGTGGAGCCCTTAAGAGCGGTCTGGCCGTGGGCAGAGCGCACGCGCAGACTTCGCACAGCGCATGCGCTGCGGATTTGGGCGCGAAATCCGACGCAGAGCGATTCAGTCAGGCGAGGACGTCTGCAAGAGGAGGTGAGAACGCGAGGGCGCCCGTCGAGCAAGTGTGTGTGCGCGACCCGAGGGACGGGGACGAGGCCGGAGAGGACGCAAGGGTGAGGTGCGAATTCGCGGTCGGGTGGGGAAGGCCTCCGAATGCGAGAAGCCTTGGACTGCGATATGCGGGCCTCCACCAGGAGGATGCAACCCGCGGGCATCTCTGCGGTGAAGAGCGAGGGGAGTGAGGATGGGCCGCGCGCGGGGACAGACGCAGTCCCAGGTCCCGAGGCGACCCGACGGCATAAGACGAACTGAGGCGGCCTCCCCTGCACTCTTTCTACCTTAGGCTCTACTTTCGGTCCTTCGAGGCCTTCGGCCCTCTGCCTTATGGACCAGACAGATCGGCCCGCTCTGCCCCGCAGTCAAGGACCGCCCTTGGCCCTGGCCCTCAACTTAGGATTCTGGCTCCAATCTTCCTCCCTGGCCCTGCCCCTGTCCCCTCAGCCCTCCCAGCTGCCTCTCGTTCTGAGCCCAGCGCCCACCACAGTCCCTTCCCTGCTCTGTCCTCCTCCCACCTCGCTCTGGCCACCTTTCTCAAAGCACCGCCCCTCTGCCCCTTTTTAACAATATATTACCTGCTTTAGAAATTACTTCAAAATGCTTTTTCAATTACAGGTGACATACAATGCTATGTTAGTTTCAGGTGCACAACAGTACTTAGATGTTTATAGACTTTACAAAGGGGTCCCCCCATAAGTCCAGTGCCCACCCAGTACTTTGGTCCCCATCTCTGCGCAGCCTCCTCTGCTTTGGCCGCGCCCCTTCTCTCTGTCTCCCTCTGTCTTGGCTGTGGACCCTTCCTCTCCCTGCCACGCCTTCCTCTGGGTTCTCTGCTACTTTGGTCCTTACCCCCTCTGTGTCTCCTGCCTGCGCCAGCCATAAGCCTCCTTTTCCGGCCCTGTCCCTCTTTTCTGCTCTTCCTGTTTGCCGCGCCACACTCCTCTGCTCTGCCCTCGTACTCTGCCCTACCTGGATTTGCCCCCTTTTTCTTGCCTTGGCATCTCTCTTCCTTTTGCTCCCTTCTGTCCTGTTTCCTCCTTCAGTTGTAGTCTCTTGGTCTCCATTCCCTTCTTTGGACATTTGCAGCCCTACTCGTCTGAAAGCTCTTCCCTACTGTGAAATCAGAGTAAATTTTTAGGGACTCGGTTTTTAAAAAAACATTTAACGTGATAGCTGTTTTTGTCACTGTACTTGTTGACATGACTTCCTCCGTGTTTCCCAGAACCCTTTGGGAGGAAGAAGGGACCATTTGGGTAGAAAGTGTAAATACTACCTTTATTCTTTTAGGAAATTTACTTGCTGCACTATTTTGGTTCAAAACTCATTTTTGCATTAAATTACATCATACACATTTTTGCCTGATATAAAACATTTTTCTTAATAGTAGATTAAAAAATTGATTCTTCAGGGTAGTATGTCTCATGATTTTCAGCTCCCGCCTTATTTAAATCTTACATCAGCATGAGAAAGTTTTCCTTATTTTTCCTCATTTTAACAGCTGAGAAAAACTAAATTCAGAGAAATGCTACTAATTGCCCAGTTTTTCACATCATTTAATAGAGAATACAGGAACTGTTTACTTCTTGTATGTCAAATAAATATTTAATAACAAATGCTCATAGATAACCCCCTGGTACAGTGTTATGGTTTACTTTCTAGTGTTTCTTCCTATGCTTTATATGGTTAAGTATATAGTCTATGTACAAGTTTGTTTCCTGCTTTTTTCACTTAATACTATAACCCAGGTGTTTCCCCCAACTATATAACACAGCTAAAAATATTTTAATGAAATGTGTTATATATACAGAAAAGGTCCCAAATGATAAGTGTAGGGCTCAGTTTTCACAGTGAACATACGGTGTCTGTGTTATGAGCTCCTAGATTAAGAAATAGAACGTTACCAGCTTTCCAGAAGCCCTTTATGCTGTCCCCTCCCAGACATTACTACTGCCGCCCAGTCCCAGTGGTAACCATTCTTCTGACTTCTAACACTTAAGATATTTTGCCTATTTTTGACCTTTATGTAAATGGAATCATGTGGACTTTTTTAAAAAGCTGTTTTCTTTTACTCAACAGCAAGATACATCCATGTTTTCAATTCTGGTTAGAGATCCAGTGCATGTATATACCATTCTACCATGGCTCTGTCTCCTTGAACACTTACTATTGTCTGATTTTTTCATTTTGAGCATTCTGGAGGTTGTGTGGTGACATCTCATTGTGGCGTTAATTCATATTTCTCTGATAACTAATGAAGTTGAGCCCTGTTTTGTAGTTTATTGGCCATTTAGCTATCTTTTTTTGTGCAATACTACTCAAATCTTTGAACCTAGTTGCTTATATTGTCTGCTTTTTCTCGCTGATTTGTATGAGTACTTTATATATTTTGCATATGAATCCAATCCTCTGTAGGATATATATATGGGAAGGCTCTTTCCTCATTCTGTGTAGTAATCTATAGTTTTAAACCATTTATATTTTGGAATGAAATCCTTTCTTCTGTGGCTCATCAAATTAATTCAGTTCATTGTGGTTAGGAGTTCAAGTCTTTTTTCCTTTCAGTGCCATTTCTGAAATATTTCTAGCCTATGCCTGTGGATTTTCCAGGCCTGGGAATGAGACTCAGGCAGCATCATGTCTGTATATGTGCACATCTCTGTGAATGTGTATTTAGGCATTTGTGTGAGATGAGCTAACTCCCTTCATATCTCCTCCACGCCACTGTCCAGTCCTAACTATGCAAGCCATTTGTAAATCTCTGAATGTAATTTCTGTGGTCCAAAGGTTTCTGTATTCTTTATTCATATGATACAACTCTTTCCACCCTCTTCCACAACAGTGTGCTCTGGAGCAGCCTGCCTCTTGAAGTATCTCCATTCTGTGAAGGGCCAAGCTGTCAAGATGCTGCACATGACACAGGTTTTGGATATCCTGAGGAATCCCCAGTTCTTTTGTCTCCGGGATCAGAAGGAAAATCCAGAAACCATTCCCATAAGAAACCCAGAAACTCTGAACATATCTGATGAAAAGTTTAGGCATTTTCAGTACCTGTCAGTGACAGGGCCTCATCAAGCTGTGAGCCAAATCCGGGAGTTTTGTTGGCAGTGGCTACAGCCGGAAACCCACACCAAGGAGCAGATAATGGAGTTATTGGTGCTGGAGCAGTTTCTGAACACCCTGCCAGAGGAGGTTCAGACATGGGTACGCTCAAAGCAGCCCAAGAACAGCAAGGAGGCAGGAACCCTGGTGGTAAACTTGATCGAAGCATGTGGGGACAAAGGTGAGAGAGGGAGGAAGCATTTCATTTATTGAACACCTGCTGTATACCTGGCATGTAATGGGAGCTGAATAGAAATTTAGTAATTGGCAGAATCAGGATTCTGACTAGCTCCAGTCTCTTCATTTAATCACAGTATTATACTCCTATGGTGGACATAGGAAATATACCAGAATGGGTAAAAACTTGGCCAGAGGCACAGAACCACTGATGGAACTGGAATTAAGGAGAAAGGAAAGAGAGCTCCCCAGGATATGAGAACAGATTAATGAAAGGTACACTTGGAAAGAGACTACAGACAAGGAAGGCCTTTAAGGTTCAGGTTTCTGTAGGTAAGGTGATGGCTGTCTTCTAGGTCAGTGAGTGAAAAAAATGTAGGAATCGCTTATTAAGAGCTGCCATTGTTTTTAATGCCTACTGTATGCTTTATACATGTAATGTTTAATTCTTCCAAGAACCTTTAAAAGTATAAGTATTACTATTTACATTTGAGAAACAGGTTCCTTGGTGTCTAAGTGGACAGAGAGACTGGGAATCACTTTAGAAGGCAGTGGAGAACCATCAAGGGTTTTAGAGCTAGTTGATGACCAGAGAGCTTTTTCAGAACTTGCTATATAGAGCGGAGAAATGACCCTTGTGGTCTTTCTCTTATTATAGTAAGTCCAGTACTGCCACTACTTCCCGTGGCAGGAGAGGGCGGTATGCATGTGGTAAACCTTCTGTCTGGGTCTGCTGCCAGACTAGATTGATTTCCATGGTCATTCCTTTTTTCCTTCTAGTTTTTCCTGTTCAGGACTCCATCCTTGCAGAAGAGAAGAACACCAAAGAACACCAAAAAGAGGACACAGAGAGGTTTGAAAGTTTGCCATCTGCTGGATCCCAGGTGAGTCAGTCTTTCTTCTGGCCTGGTTCTCTAATACGGGGATCTTACCTTCCTGATTGCCAGACTTTACCTATCTAAACCACATCCTCGTTATCTTTAAGTCTTCATATAAATATCATGTAATTGTGCCTCCCCATGACTACCCTATGTAAAATTTTCTTCTAACTCTTTGTATTTCATTTTTCAGCTTTATTTTTCTCTGTTGTACTTATCACTATCCCAAATAATATATCTTTACCATTTTTTCTCTTTTCCTATTTCTTGAATTAACTTTTTGTTTGTTTAGTATCTATTTTATCTTTACTATTGCTTTATTCAAAACAGCCTTCATGTGATTTTCACTATTATGTTCCTTTATATATGAAACAAATGGCACCCCTTTCTCCCTGTCCCCCAATTCCCCTCCCCTCTGGTTGTCACCAGGTTGTTCTCTATATTTGTGAGTCTGTTTTTTATGATTAGTTTGTTCTTTTTATTCTTTAGATTCTGCATAAAATGAAATCATATGGACATGATACTATTGTGAGGTGTTTTTTTTCTAGAAATGCGCTCTTCAATGTTCTTGTTAAATCACATTTTGAAATATAAAAGACAATTACTGAAATTAACACATTGTGCCTTTTTTAGAACCAGAAAAAATTCATAAGGGGTGGCAATTGGGAAAAAAAAGTCTCAGAAAGCTCCTTGATGGAGAGATAAGGAAAAAAATGTTGAGAAACACTATTCTAGAAGATCTCCTGAGAGTAACCCTTTGTCCCTGCAGTGTCCATGTCAAGGATCCCAAATGAAGGTGCCTACAGGGACTGCTGAGGTAATATAAATGAGGAAGTTATAAATAGGTAGATTATGACAAACTGGGGAGCGCTTGGCCTATCTAAGTGCAACTATGACTCAGCTTTATCTGATGATGTCATGTGAGAATGTGGGCCCAGGTCTGATTTTTTAGAGAAGCCAAAACTCCAGTTAGTAATATGAAATCTACAAACTTTTTAGTGTTAGTAGCTAATATGCATTTTTTAAAAGATTTAAAAAACCAACATGAGCCAAATAACCTCTCTGAAGGAGCTGGGCAGCCAGTGCATGACTTCTAGTTTAAATTAGTTGTTCATTGATCTGCATAATGTTTCCCTGAAAACACAAAAATGAATATTAATTAAACGGGCATCATAGTCTTATGTAGTTTCCTAATATGCTTTTAAAAAACTTTTATTTTATTATTAGTTTCAAGTATACAGTATATTGGTTAGATATTTATATAGTTTATAAAACAATCTCCCTAATTGTTCCTTCTTTCCTCTGCTTCTTCACCTAGCCAATACATTTATGCTAACTGTGTTCCCTATGCCATGCTCCCCATCCCCGTGACCATCTATCAACTACTAATTTGTACTTCTTTAACCCTTCACCACTTTATCCCTGTCCCCCAATTCCCCTCCCCTCTGGTCGTCACCAGGTTGTCCTCTATATTTGTGAGTCTGTTTTTTGTGACTAGTTTGTTCTTTTTATTCTTTAGATTCTGCATATAAATGAAATCATATGGTATTTATCTTTCTTTGGCTTATTTCACTCAATATAATAATCTCTAGGTCCATCCATGTCGTTACAAATGGTAGGATTTCATTTTTTTAATGACTAATATTTCATTGTATATATGAAACATAGCTTCTTTATTCAATTGTCTGTTAATGAGCATTTAGGTTGTATCTTGGCTATTGTAAATTGTGCTGCCATGAACACAGGAGTGCATAGATATTTATGAATTATTGTTTTGTTTTTTTTTTTTTGATAAATACCCAGAAGTACAATTGCTGGGTCAAAAGGTAGATCCATTTTTAATTTTTCAAGAAACCTCCAGACTGTTTTCCAAAGTAGCTGTACCAATTTGCAATCCCACCAACGGTATGAGGGTTTCCTTTTCTCCACATCCTCAACAACACTCGTTCTTTGATTTATTGACAATAGCCATTCTGACAGGTATGAGGTAATATCTCGTTGTGGTTTTAATTTGCATTTCTGTGATGCTTAGTGGCCTTGAACATCTTTTCATATGTCTATTGACCATCTGTATTTCCACTTTGAAGAATTATCTGTTCAGGTCTTCTGCCCATTTTTTAATTAGATGATTTGTTTTTTATTGTTGAGTTGTATGAGTTCTTTATATATTTTGAATATTAACCTCTTATCAGATGTATCATAATCAAATATCTTCTCTCAATCAGTCAGTTGTCTTCATTTTGTCGATGGTTTCCTTTGCTATACAAAAACTTTTTAGTTTGATGTAGTCTCATTTGTTTATTTTTTCTTTTGTTTCCCTTCTTAATATCTGCTTTTAAAATTCAAACTTATGTTACCAAGATTGTTGAGTGTAACTGTAGTTAATTAGTTTGTATTGCTGGAATATTCTATTATATGACTATACCAGATATATTTCTCTCTTCTACTTTGAATGAACATTTGTGTCATTTCCAGGTTTTGGATATTACAAACAGCTGTGTTATGAACATTTGTCTAAGTACACACAAGCAAATATACCTAGAAATAGAATATCTGGGTCTAAAGTGGTTTACTAATTTACATTTCCCTTAGCATCTTACAAGAAGTGCTGTGGGCCCATGTTCTAGATGACATTTGGTATTGTCAGACTTCATTTTTGTAAGTTGAATGAGTATAAAATGGTATATTGTAATTTGATTTGCATTTCTGTTTGTTAATATTATTGACCATCTCTATATTTGTGAGATCTTTGTGTTTTATGGATGATTACTGAGGCTTAACCTACCCACTCTCACAAAGCTTATAAGAAAGAGCCAGGACTTCAACCCAAGTCTCTGATTCCCGAGGCTGAGGTATTCCTCCAACCAAAATTTATAGTAATTAGCAGCAGGAACTCTCTCAGAACTGTTCCTCCCTCTCTCAGACTACAAGACAAAGAAAGGGACATTGTTAGATCCCTGTCACCTCCAAATTAGAACACTTAGACTAGAAGCTTTCTGTTGATCTGAATGTTGGCATCATGTTCAGTCCTCTCTCATCAGGCTCCTCCTCCCCCACCCCCAGGAGAATTTCTGGATTTTTATCATTTGTGATTGTTTTTGACGTTTTAGGAGTTGGTGACTTTCCAGGATGTGATTGTGGACTTCAGCCCAGAGGAATTAGCCTCCCTTAGTGCTGCTCAGAGGAACCTGTACCGGGAGGTTATGCTGGAGAATTATAGGAACCTGTTCTCCTTAGGTAAGCCTTTGCCATGGAACTTGGCTTCTGCCCACAAGCGCCATGGTTCTCTACTCTTCTGTCCTTTCATTGGTTACAGTGGTTCACCATGCTGATGAGTATCAACCCAGATCAGAGATAATATTTTAATATCAAATTGACTGTTACTCATAGCTAACACTTACTGAGCAGTTAATATGGGCCAGGCATTAGTTTAAGAACATTATATGCCTTAACTCCTTTAATCCATATACTGGTCCTGGGTGGCATACGTCTTATTATTATTGCCATTTTGCAGATGAGGGAACTGAGTCATGGAAAAGTTAAATTACTTGTCTAAAGCCACACAGCTACAAAGTGGCAGAGCCAGGATTTGTCTCCAGAACCTGCTCCCTTAAGCTTTGCTGTGGTCCCTTAAACTTTGACAGGTCTGCTTTGTTAGGTCTCTGCACAGCAGGAGGATCACTACAATGGTTTTTGAATGGGTAAGGAATTGCTGGAAACTCCAGGTGTTCCAAAGACGTCTACTGGCCTTGAAGTTTAAGAGTCAAAGATTGCCAGTCTCTTTTCACATCCAGAGGCAGGGTTGTTTACCTTGCCCCAAGATAAATATTTTTGTGGCCAGTGCCAGGATCCTTTTTTCAGTGGCTTTTTTTGTGGGGTACCTAAAGTCTCCTGAAAAACACAATCAAAACCAAACCCCATTCCATTGGCAGTAGGCTAGTACTCTTATCCTTGTGAAGCCAGAGACCTACATGGGGACATAGACTTGACACAAGGGTATATAAGTTGAACTACGACTTTTATTGCTCACAAGAAGGCACAGTGGAGTGTGCTTTTTCCAACATAACAGTTTTCACTGTAGAGCAGAGTTTCTCAACCTTAGGACTGTTGACACTTGGGCCACATCCTTTGTTGGGGTACCCTGTGCCCTGTGGGATGTTTAGCAGCATATCTGGCCTCTGTCTACTAGATATCAGTAGCACTCCCTCCTTCCTTCTGAAGTTATGATGACCAAAAATGTCTCCACATTGCTGAAGGTCTCCTAGGGGCAAACTTGTTAGAAACAGTCTTCATTTTCTAATGTGTGAATTTGCATCTTCTGTATTATCTCTGAGCCTTTAGAGCCTGGACTGGGAGTCCCCATGAGTACAGGACAGAACCCCCAAGTCATGAGTGTCCTTTTTCAACAGGGTACCAGTTCTCTAAGCCCGATGTTATTTCACAGCTGGAAGAGGAGGAGTCACGTGCGGTAGAGGAAGACAGTGACAAAAAGATGTGTCAAGGTGAGTAATGTAAGGTTAGCCCCTAGAGACTGGACTCATGGGGAGATAATGTTCCCAATCAGGCCAGAGTAGGCCTGAGAGCTGTTAGTTGGATTGCTCCTCATAGCCCACTCTCATCAGAGAGGAGGTTGGTAGGTGCCGTCACCTTGAGCTTCCAGGACCTCACCACCTGTGTGTGCCCAGTGCTTCCTCTCACCTCCTCTCTGGAGCCCATCCCTTCCTAAAGCTCAAGCTCCTGCCCAGCTCCAGAGTGATCAGTCTTGCTTCTCCTCAGTGCTCCAAACCCTCCCTTTATCCACAAATCTCCCCTTTCAGCTAGAATCACAGGTCTTCCCTCTTTCATGGAGATAAGCAGGAAATTAGTGTGGTAACACTGCCCTTTCCAGCCACCTCCCTTTGTTCCTCATGCTTGCTCCTCAGACCTGTTTACATCCAAAGGCTTCCTCTTCCTCCCCCATTACCACAAGCTGGTTTCCATCCCCCTACCTTCCAGCACTTGTGTGCATGCACACACATGCTTACACTCACACTGTGTTTTAAAACTTTCCCAAAAGCTCCCTACTGGCATCCTTATGGCTCAAGAATAAAAAACTTCTAGACTTTACCTTTTCCAAACTCTGGCTACGATGTGATGACGTTTACCACCTCTCCTTTGGATTGGGCCAACATGAGTGTAAGCCAGGACCATGGCTGTTCCTCAGTTGCTAACAGAACACCATACCCAGACTGGCATGAGCCATACAGGGATTAGTTTCAATATTGGTCAGCTTGGCTTTAGGGATTTTTGGATTTCAGGGCTCAGTGATGTTATCAAGACTTAGTTTCATTTTCTCTGCCAACAAATCCAAACGTGCTTTCTTTTTTCTTTCCAAAGAGTATAAGAGAGCAGGTGTGTCCAAGAAGCATTCTTAAGAGTGAGGAAGCCTCTTTCCTGGAAGTTCTTGACATGCCTCTCCTCATTTCTCAGTGTCCCATTTGGGTCACACCCCATTCCTGAGCCTGTAGTTGTGCTCAGTCCAGTGTTAGGCGACACAGCCCTCCTGCTTTTCCTGTGTGGGTAGGGAAGCAAATGTCCAAACAAGGTCCAGGAACCAACCTGGACTCCTCCACCTACCTCTCTGTTTCCTTCCTTGTCTTCTCTTCTTACTCTAGTTTGTACATTTATTCTTTGATGTTTTCCACAGATATTTATTGTGCCTTTGTGGTTGTCTAAGTGCTGTCTTATGTTCTGTGGATACAGTAACGGACAAGACAGACCAAATTCCTTCCTTTATGGTGCTTGTGTTCTAATGGGGGTGACAGGTAATAGACAATATGATAACTAGCATATGAGTGTAAAGCAGACAGAGTGACATGGGCACCAGCTGAAGATGGGAGGGTCAGGAGAGCACTCACACTGAGGAAAATTTGAATGAGACGAGGTAGCTAGGTAGAAATTGGAAGAATAGTGTTTTAGGCTGGGGGAATAGCAAATAACAGAGGCCCTGAGGCTGGAATGAGCTTGGGTGTTCCAGAAACAGGAAGGAAAGATATATGGTCTGAGTGAAATGAAGAGTAAAATAAGAAGCGAGATTGCAGATATGGATGGGGGTCAGCCCACCTAGGGATGTGTTAAGGAATGAGGGTTTTGTTCCAAGTGCAATGTGAAAAAGTTATTTGAAGATTTTGAACCAGGGAATGAGGTAGTATTGACCACAGAACTGTGCTGTCCAGTGAGGCAGCCACTAGCCTCATGTACTTACTTAAATTTACACTAATTAAAATTACATAAAATTAAAAATTATGTTCCTCGGTCACACCAGCCACAGTTCAAATGCTCATTAGCTACATGCTACATGTGGCTAATGGGTACTGTATTGGACAACAAAAGTGTAGAACATTTATATCATCACAGGGTCTTCTGTTGGGCAGTGCTGTTCTAGAAAGATCCATCTGGCTGTTCTGTGGGAAATGGGCTTTAGGAAGACCAGCAGAGAAGCCATTTGGGAGACTGTTGAAGTCCAGAAGGCTGAAGCTGTTGGAGACTGGAGCTGTGGTTGTAGAGTGCTCAGGTTTGCGGTATTCTCTGGAATAGGAACTGGCAGAACATTCTGAAATGCTGGCTGTATGGCAGGGTGAGGAAAACAGGAGTTAGTAAGGACTTCTTCAAAAACTGTTTCCTAAAATCTAACTCATTGTGATGGGCCCAGTTACACTCTTTTGATGACTTCCTAACCTGTATTCCTGCTCTGCTGTTTGCCCGTACTTTGCTCTCATGTTTCAAATGTTTGCTGGAATGCCACTGCCATGTTCATCTATGTTTCATCTTAAGTTACAGTCTTATTTTTTATTTCCTTGGTTTCAGTTTCTTCCCTATTCAGAGAGCTGCCTATATAAACTACAGACTTTTGGCCAGCTTCTTACTCCTCTCAAAAGAAAATCCAAACTTTTAGTGAAACATTTAAATCCCTCCCAATCTCCATAAGATCTGTCCTGTAGTTTTTGGTCCCTGTCTTCTGTTTCTATTATAATGATGTGTGTCTGTGAGTAGAAAGAGTAGAGGACCTTCTACATTTCTTTTAGATTGGGAGAAAAGACCTGAGACCAAAGATCTGACTGCAGAGCAGAGCCTGCCTATAGCACAGTCATCCTTGGGGGCAGGAATGGAGGATATGGAAGTGGGTCACTTCTGGCATATAGGAGGTATAGGAGATGCTTCTCTTCATGGTCTGATGGGCTCAGCCCAGGTCACCCAGGAGGAGCTTTTGAGCCAGGTAACAGTGTGTGAGTCTGAAACCCTCACTCAGGAAATTAGCCTTGACTGCAAGGAATCTGAGAGAAGTTCACATCTTGCTAAACAGTCCAAGGGGCCCTTAGAAAAGGGCCCCCAGGAATGTGTTGCTCCTGGAAATGGTGGCAGCCCTCCACCGGAGGTCCACAATGAGCCTTTCCTCCAAGAGAGCAGACTAGGCAGATGCGAATTTTATGGAAGACCCTTTAGTACTCAGACGGCCCAGGAGAGATATGAGCAGATCCATACTGGGAAGAAACCTCCTGAAGGTGAACGGTGTGGAGAAGCCATCTACCTCATGTCGTGCCTCAGCAGGCCTCAGCGGACACCTTCCAGTGATAAGTCCTCCAGAAAAGCTTTCGTCCAGCGTGCCCATATCTGTGGCCGTGTGAGTGGCCACAATGAGGGCAACTGCTATGAATGCTTCCAGTGTGGCAGAGCTTTTCTTCATGATGTGCATTTTTTTCACCATGTCAAAGCCCACAAGGCAGCAGAAGTTATTTCCCCTGGGCTGTCCTGCAACAAGACATATTTAATTCGCTACCAGCGGAAACACGACTATGTAGGAGAGAGAGCCTTTCAGTGCTGCGACTGCAGCAGAGCCTTCAGCAGGAGTTCACACCTCATTCAGCACTACCGGATTCATGCTCAGGAGAGGCCTTACCAGTGTCGGCTGTGTGGGAAGTGCTTTAGCCGACCCTCGTACCTCACTCAGCATTATCAACTCCATTCTCAAGAGAAGCCCAGTGAGCGCAGCTGGTGTTGAAAATCTTCAGTCAGAGAACATTTTTTTCATCTTTGCCTTCATCTTGAAAAGAGACCCTCTGAGTGCTCTGAATGTGAGAAAGCTCCCCACCAACCCTCAGAACTTGTTAATAACTTGAAAACATCGTGTTGGCATAAAATAGGGAATGGTTGCAAGGGTGTCAAACAATGTGTCAGTAGTCACACAGATCAAAAACTTTTTTAAAAAAACCTAATAGATTTCACCCTTCTTTGGTGGTATTCATAGCATAGAAAACCTTGATTTTGACATCCTGGCAGAAACAGGCATTCTGTTGCTTGAGTTTTTATATAAGTGTTTATATAAAGTATCTTCATGGGGGATGTATCAGCACAGTTCAAGTTCAAAAGACTTTTGAGGTATACCTGTATGGATTCATCCACAAAGCTGATGGAATGGGTGTATTGTACTTCATAATTTACAGAACGGTGCCATATGTATTGTTTTATTTGATCTTTTAAGGAATGTTGCAGTGTACCTAGTAAGGCTAATTTTCCATTTTTACAGATAAAGCAAACTTGAAATTGTCAAGTTGTCAGTTGATTTGACCTAGTTTTTAAGTGATAGAGCAGGAACTTGAACCCAGGTTTTGGTGGGGTTTTTGTTGTTGTTGTTGTTGTTTTGTTTTGTTTTAGATTCCATGAGATATTTACTTTATATCTTGATGCTCAATCCAGATTTTTTTCATTCCTGCCATATCCTCTCTGAAGAAAAGGCACAGTACTATTCTGATTGTAGCCATCTTCCTCTCTAGTAAACCAACATTAGCATCTTTTCACATTAAACAAAATAAGGGCACTTATGGTATTAGGTTCAGAAAACTCTTAGAGTGAAATTCTGATAGCCATTTCTCTCATGATTTAGGATTAGATGATGACTCTTTGAAACATTAATTCAAGGGAGTATATATTTTTGTTAAACACTATCTTGTAATTGTTATTGTAGATCGTAAAACTGTTACTGGTCAGGTTTTCTTGGTAGTTGTCTGTAGTTGAAGGGTTGGGGCTGCTTTTCCTTTTCCCTCCTGTTTAAAAATCCTGTTTGAAAACAGTAGTTTTGCTTTCTTGGGCTTCCGCCTTATCAGCATAGCCAGCTTCACCTAAAATCCTAATTCTGTGTTGGGCATACTTAATTCTTTAAAGGTATGAGCTCCCAATTGCACTAAAAATCTCTTTCATACCATATTGCTGTAATATAGAAAACTTTCTATCACTGACTTGATTGGTGGTCAGATACAAAGACACATGGTAACCAGTTGGACCAAGAGTCCCAGAACCTGGTTCCCAGTCTGGAAAGGTCGGTTGTTGCCATGCTATTCACTGCCTGTTTTTCCACATCCAGCCATTTTTGAGGTTGATCTATAATGTGTAGCTCCAAAGTCAGGAAATTAACAATAACTTGTCAGAACTTAACACCAGCCAAATGAGTGCTAGCTACCATTTCTTCCTCTGCATTTCTAGCATTCTCACTGGTCAGCCCTGTTTGCTCACCATGGTTCACTCTCCAACCCACTGTAATTGGTTTCTGATCCTGCCACCACTGTAACAAAGGGGACATCTTCATATACCTTATTGCTGGTGATGTTAATTAACTTCAGTGCCTTTGCTAAAAGTGGTGTCTGTTGGGTTTTTATGTTATAAAGTTACTATATATTTCTCTTTATAATTAATATCTTATAGGAGAAACTTAGAACATGTAGGTATCCTGTTTCTCCTCAAACTTTCACCTACTAAATTCTAACATCTAGCAAGTAGATCTTACCTACAGCCATTATTACTCTGTGGTATTATAATGGTGACTTTTTATTTCCCTCATTCCTCCTACATTTAGTAATTAGAATTCTCATGTGAGGAAACGTGCTCCCTATTTATTTATTCATTTATTTATTCAGTAATTTATTGATATTGGTATTTATTTTATTCTGTTGGCTGTAACTCAGTATTATCATTATTTTGTTGTTCAAATTGTCTCAGCTCTGGGCATTGGGAGCCCTTCCAAGTTGGCTCCTAGTCTTTTATAAACACATATAACTTTCTACATTCTCCTTAATTTCTCTCCCTCTACCTCCAGAAAAATCCTGTCATGCCTTTATGATGGTTTCTGCCTCTCATGAAATCTGCTTCTTTCCACAGGATCCCAGATTTACTCAGGCCCTTATCAATCTCAGTCATTTCATTTCTCCTTCACCATTCTTCCTAGTTCTGCATTCAACCCGGAAATACTTTATTTCAATTGTCTTATCTCTATTTTCTTAAACTTCAACACATCTACTTAAAAAGGGAAAGTGTAAATTACCTCAAGCAAAGGGCTTCACCCAGGCCATAGTCAAATTTCCTGGATCACCTCCAAGATGGTGTTTGCAGTTGGTTCCTTTTAATCAGATCCGAACATGATCCACAGATAGCATTTGAATGTTTGATCTCTTGAGCCGTCCTAAAACAATCTCCTCTCAGTTTTCTAACACCTTTTGTGACCCTGGGATAACGTAGAGATATACTTCCTTCCTGTCCCCACACTATTCCTAGTATCTAACTGTTCTGGTACTCTTCTAATATTTAAGTTTTTTTTTTTTTTTTTATTTAGAAGCACTCATTTTAAAACATTTTATTTTAAATTGTGGTTAACATAAGATTTATCATCTCAAACATTTTCAAGTGTACAGTTCAGCATTGTTAAGTGGAGTCACATTGTGCAGCAGATTTCCAGGACTTTTTCGTCTCCTTAAACTAAAACTATGCCCATTAAACAATAACTCCCTGTTTCCCCTACCCCCAGCCCTGTCAACCATCATTCTAGCACTCGTTCTTTTTTTCTTTAAAGCTTTGTGTGATTATGCAAGTAATACTGGAAGAAACTGGGTCAGTTGTCCTATAGAATGTCCCCTATTCTAAATCTGTTTGCTTCCTGTGGTGTCCTCAAGCTTGTTCCTCTCTCTGCATTTTCTATAAATGGAAGTTGGTAAACTCTGAGACTTAATTAGATTCATCTTCAACTCTTTTGGCAAGAATACCTTATAGGTGGTTTTTTGTGCCCTATGTCTTATTCTGTCACAAGGCACACCATGTTGGCTTTTCCCAGAGGCCCAGTCACTGCACCAGTTTTAGGTAATGAGGTTTCAGAATTTCTGCCACCACTGAATTCTTTATAGACCAGCAGCTGTATTCCTTTTGTCATTACTTCTTCTAGACTTTACATTCCTCCCTCCATCACTCCAGCCTGGGCTTACTTCAGACACTTGAATGAAGAGATGATGGAGACTACTTAAGAGGTCTGGATGAGGACCCTGGGCCAGGGAGAGCATCAGGCTTCTTGAGGAGCCTTAACTTGAGAAATTCAGGGACCATCAGACATGACAAACTTTGTCCTGGTGCTGCTTTCATGCCACAAATGGCAGTGGTGGCAACATGGACGGACAGTTAGCTCTGCTTGTCAGTATTTCATATACTGGAGCTTACTGCAGAGGTGGCCCCTGGTTTGCCACTCTGATTTTCAGCCTGCTGCTTTTCTTGCTGCTTTCCTGGTTTTCCCACATAATTCCTAACATCTGACAGTTTGGACACCGCTCTTACATTCAGATTAATTTTTTTAATTTAGAAACATTCATGTTTTAAACTTTCTTTGTGATTATGCAAGTAATACATATTCCTTGAAGATTAGAAAATAACATGTTTGTCTTTTAATATTTGTATTTCTCTCTCCCAGATATACTTGCTGCTAAAAGAGTAGAAAATCTTCCATCTGTTCGTATGCATAGATATATATAGATTTTTAAATAAGATAAAGATATGTTTTTATTAAGTGGTATTATACCCTTAACACTGTTTTGAAGGTTGTAGTTTTATTCTAATATAAAATGAACATCTTCTCATATCCATAATTATACCCCTCAGCTTCATCTTTCAGGACTACCTAGTACTTGGTTACATAGACATGTCCTAATTTATTTCACTAGCCTTCTAAGGTTTGAAATTAGGGATGCTGGTAGTTTATATCTTATGTATAAGTTGCTGCTGTAGTCACGCTTCCTGTTCTCTCTTGGGTCTTAGCATTTCCCTTATCAGTTTGCTCTAATGTCTTTGCAGATGCTCCTGTTTCCTAAGGAGAAATTCCAGGCAATGGAATTTCTAGGCCAAACAGTATGTGTGTCTCGAAGGCTTTGAAAACACTCTTGACCTCATCTCAGCAAGGTCTAAAAATTGTGCTGTTCTTTTTCTCTAGGAAACAACCAAATCACTCCTCTTTCCACACCCTCTTTCTCCTTGAATAATTTGCACTGTGAATTTATTTTAGAAAATAACAGGACTAAAGTCAAGTCTAAAATGAGCCATAGATAAAGTGATTTGTCAAAGCAATAATTTTAACATAGTTTTATTAGGTGTATTTTCCTCACTAAACAAATAATATTAAGCATATTAAACTTTTAGGAAGCAAAAAAGGATAATAAACTTTCTAATAGTCCCAGACACTAGAGTCCAGGCCCAGGGGTGTAGTCATGGCCACAGGCAGAAGGGCCTTGGAGGAGAGGGTAGGGTGTGAGCCGTCAGACCTGAGGCTTGATCTCAGCCCCTCTTTAAAAGCTGATTAAACTTAAGCTTCTTAGGAAATGGGGTTACAGTGCCCTCTGAACAGTGGAAATATCTGGAGCTCTTCTGTATAAAAGAGCCTAACAGTGCCTGGTACATAGTAAGCACTCAATAACCAGTAGCTGCTATAATGGAATATTTTGTTTTTATATACTATTCATTTACTTTTTAAAATTTTCTTAATGACAATACAGAATTGTAAACCAGAGTTACACATCAAAATACAACCATGTTTTATCATACTTTAATAGTCTCTGTAAAAATAAATTTATGTGTAAAGGTTTTTCATATGCATGTCACAAATTTGAAGTTTTTTTCTCAGTTATTTTCTAATGACAAATTTTTAATGACACATTATATAAAGCTTTGATTAACAGAGCATAAAGCATTGTATTTATAGTTTTCTTAGGATAGATTTTTAAAAATTGTTATTACTAGGTGAGATGTTATATACTTGTCTATGGCTCTCTAAAGATCCTGCTGAATATTTTTCTTCAGGGGCTGTGCTGGATGTGAATAGGTGGCCAGCTTTTTCCTCCTGAGTCAGGGACAGGGATTGCTAATCCGTTACGCTTTCTCCAAGTTCATTGCACCTGAAGCATCTTTCTAACACAGCACTTCGGGCTGACTAGACGAGCTGAGTGAAGTTTCCATATGCAAAGAAATGTCTTTGCCATCCCTGGTATAAATAAGCCTTCAAACCACTTTACCAGCATTGGACATACATCACTTAATCCAACAAAAAAGTTTGCCTATTTGATAAGCCAAAAAAGTGATTCTTTGCTTACTAATGAATTATTCCCCTCATATGCTTTTAAATTTATTTAGGTATACTCTATGCCCTTTGCCTATTTAGCTATTGTCTTCGCACTTATACTTATTGATTTATATGAACTCACTTTTCTTTTTTAAAAGTATGCATTTCTAAAGGATTGTTTATTTTTTTCATTTTAAAGTAATACTTGACTCATTGAAGACGATTTCTGTTTTACTGAAAAGTACATCTTTCCCCCTCCTTGGCACCTCCCACTCCCCAATATACCACAAACAGGTTAACATTTTGGTTTGTTTTCTTTTAATTTAAAAAGAATTACCAGAGAGTAGCTGAAAAGGTCTAGTTTTCATGGTACCTCTGTGCCTTTTCACGTTTTTACCCATGTGACTGTATTACCTATTTAAAGGTATTTAGTTTTCATATAGCTGTGATCATTCCATGTGCAGTATCTTATTTTTCCATTGAGTCTTACAGTTTACACACTGTTCTAGCACCGCCTTAGCTGTCATTATCACCTCCTTAATAATAGCTGCACAGTATCCCCAGAACTTTGGATGTATGTCTCTCTCTGGTTGAGTGTTTAATTTAGTTCTGATTTTTCCCAATTATAAATGATACTATAATGAACATTTTGGTGCTTTAATATTTTTCCAGACTTAGGAGTCTTTCCTTAAGATAAATTCAGCCAAAGGGGAATTTCTGGGTCAGGAGAGGTGTAATTGTTTTAAGGTTCTCAATATGTACATCTAAGCCCATTTGAAATTGTTATACCAGTTTGCACTGTTGCTGGAAACATGTGGCGGTGCGTGTTCTACGTATCTTCTCTGGCATTGTGTGTGTGGAGCATTTTTCACCTTTGTTAATTGAATAGGGGAAAGGCATCTAATTAATTGCATGTATTTGATTGTTAAAGAAGTTAAACATTTCTAATTTTTAAGCAATTATATTTCTTCTTCCTAGCAATTTGAACAATCTCTTTGTATAATAAAGATATTCTTTATCTTCATTTTGTCCATATTTTTGTTTGTTTGTTTGGCATTTTCTTTGATAAGGTTTTAATTTTTATATAGTTCAGTCCTCGGTTTTCTATTCCAAGCCTACAAAATCTAACTTTCTCTAAACATTAGAGTGTTTTATTCTGCAGTTTTTTATTATTTAATGTTTTTAATATGCTTTAAACATTCTTGATTTTACTTTGGGATATTGTGTGAAGAGGATCAAAGTTACACCCCCATTATTAGTTGCCCCAGCATCAGTTAGTAAATGATTCAGTCATATTTTACAGTGTATGATCTATATCTGGACCATCTACATTTTATCATTGGCTTATTGTCCTGTTTCATACTAGGTCTATATTTGAATTTCGATGCTTATGTTTAATGAGTTTTTCCATCATTGTACCTTAAAAAAGTATATGCATATGTATATATATGTAATTTTCTGTTATTCCTCCAGAATATTTGTTTATTCCAGAAAATTTATCAATTAACAACAGCCTTTTGATGATTACTGAGGTGAATTTATAAATGAATTAGGGAGAATTAACATTGTTACCCTTAATCTTTGCATCTGGGAATATAATATTGTCCTTTCATGCAATCAAGCTTTTTTAATTCAGTCAGTAAACTTTTGTAGTTTTCTTCTAAGGTCACAAGTTTTCCTTAGTTATTTTTACATATTATTGCAGTTAAAGGTTTTCTTGTGTAGGTTTTTGTTGTATTTCTCACAAAAAGGCAGCATCCCAGGAATGGGGTCACTTCATTGCCCCGCTGCGTGCATTCAAGCCAGCCCAATCCCAGGCTTCCAGAAGTAGTTGGGGACCACAGATGCTCTTGAAATGTTTATGAAAACTGGGACCCTCTCTCCATAAAAATGCAGAGAAGCCTAGCAGCGTCGGTCAGTATGTGCATGGACACACACACACACACCCATGTGTGTGAATACCAGCTCAAGGCATCAGCCATTCCCTGACTCGGGCCTCAGCCTGGAATCTCTCCTGCCATTGACAATTCCAGATGAGAAGCTCTGGTCTCCTCCAGGTGGGTCCTTGCAGGAGGACGTACTGGACCTATAGCCATGGTTCCTGGCCCAGTCAGCCTTTTAAGTAAAAAGACAGGTTTTTTTAGAATGCATACTCTTGCTACTAAGGGAGCCAGGTGGGGAGGACAGAGATGTGGTGAAGAGCACAGGAGTAATCTTAACCAAAGGAAATCCTGTTACCAGGTCCTTCGATTTGGCAAGAGGATCTGGAATGCCCAGTTTTTATGGGAAACCTTCTAATATTTTAATATTTTAATAAAAAATATTTTAATATTTTACAAAGCCAACTCAGGACTGTAAAGCACCTGTGGTCTGCATCTGGTCCCAGAAAGCCATTCTAAGGCATCTGAACCCCTCTGGGTGGGGCACTAACATGGTTATTGAGCCTTGCCCCAGCTGGGTGGGGACAGGGTTAGCAGGTGGGAGAGGGAGTAACTTGCTCAAGAGCGCACAGCTAGAACCAATGGTGTCAAACCAAATGTAAGCCCAGTGTGTGGTTATTCAGCCCAGGCAGTGCCTTCTGCAGTCCCAGGGCCCCTAACCTTGGGAAACTGTCAGCATTACCTTATTTGGAAAATGGGCCTTTTCAGATGTAAGTCCAAGGATCTGGAGATGAGAGACCATCCTGGTTATCTGGTTGGGCCCTAATGTCCACACAGTAACCTTACAAGAAGGGTCAGGGGGAACACACAAGAGAATGAGATTTGAAAACTGGAATTGTTCGGCCACAAATGAAGAAGTGCCAGCAGCTACCAGAGGTGAAGAGGTAGGGAAAGATCCTTGGAGCCTCCAGAGGGAGGGCGACATTGCTGACACCTTGATTTCAGCCCAGTGATACTGATTTTAGAATCCTGGCCTCCAGAATCGTGAAAAAGGAAATTTCTGTTATTTTAAGACACTCAGTTTGTGATATTTTGTTAAAGCAGCAACAGGAAATGGATACACCTGGGAATGTGTTAGAAATGAAAATTCTGAGGCTCCAGCCCAAACCTAACCAGTCAAATTCCAAGTATGGGGCCCAGCACTCTGACAAGGAAGTGAAGCTTAAATAGGAAGCAGCACTTATGCCCCGATATAGAGAACGATATGTATTGGAGGAAAGTGAGTGCAAAGGCCCTGAGGTCGGGGGAACGGCAGTAATACCAGCATGACTGGGAATAAAAGATGCAGGGGAGAGTGCAGGAGGCTGCAGAGCTGGATGGAGTTCTGACCATGGAGAACTCAAGGTAGTGAATAGGCACTAGAGGTCTGCAACAAGGGGTTGATGTGACCTGATTTGTATTTAACATAAAGGCATGGCTCTGGGTGGAGGGGAGGTTGGGAAGAGTAATAGTGAAGGTAGGGTGATGAGGAAGAAAACTTGCAATGGTCCAGGCCAGAGATGATGGTGGCTGTGAGGATGGTAAGAGTGGATGGATTTTAAATACACATTGAGGGTGGAACTGATGTACCCCTGTATGTAGAGGGTAATGGGGAGAGGTGAGGGAGACAGAGAAGTCAACACACCTAGGTTTTGGCACCAAGCAATTGATGGATGGCAGAGCCACTCAGTGGGGTGAAAACGGGACGGCACAGGTGTAGAGGAGAAATGAGCTATATGTACATGTGTTAAGTTTGAAATGCTTGCCATACATTCACATTAGAGTCAACAAAAATATATTCATTCACTAACCAATTATTTATTGAGCTGCTATTATGTGCAGACAGTGTTTTTGGTCCTGAGTCAATAATGAGCTCGTCCCAGCTCACAGAGCTAATTGTCGAATATTCAAGAATGTTGCAAAACAGTTGTTAAGCTATCAGTCCATAGCTTGACACCAGCTGTGGTGACATTACACAATGGAAATTGGCAAATGCTACCATTTTTTTCCAGAGAGCTGGTTTACTGACACAGCATTAGATAATGGGAAACAGGCAGATGTAACCTCTACCTTTATTCAGCTTTCATTCTTGTGTGAGGGACAGGCTTAAACAACTAATTATACAATTAATTAAAATCGCAGTGCATATTTTTGGGAAATGAGAGTGCTGAGAGAAACATAGGGAAAAGTGGCTTAGGTTGGCCAGCAGAGTGATCAGGAAGTGATAGTTGAGCTGTGATCTGAAGGCTAAGCAGCAAATTTTAAATGGGAAATCAGGATTTTATTGATAAGGTGTCATATTTTGATTGGCAGTATCTTTTTCTTTCTTAGTGAAACAAATAATATATCTTCCAATCAATTATGCTTCAGATTTAATAGCATTTATTAATCTGATTAGGGATAGGGTATCTGAACTGGGTTTGTGGATCCCAAAGAGCCCACACAGGCATTGCAGAAATGGCTGTGGAGTGGGGGTAAGAAATCATGAGATGCTCAGTGATCTCAGTCTCTCTGACTCCAATACCAGAGCAGCTCTGGCTTTTGTTTTTTTGTTGTTCTTCACATTTGTTTGTTCAGAAAAAATTTACATAGTGTGTGCCAAATACTATGCTACACCCAGAGGATACAGCATTGAAGGAAAAAGCCCTGCCCTCATGGAGATTATATTTGAAGGTGGGGAGGAATTCAGGGAGGACAAACAAACTGAATAATTTAGATAATTTCAGAAGGATGATAAATACAATGGAGATAATAGAAAAGGATGAGGGGATGAGAGTGACCTGGAAGGGAACTGTTTGGGATGGGAGAACCCAGGTGGGTCCCTCTGAGGAGGTGACATTGGAGCTGAGACCTAAAGGGTAATAGGGAGCCAGACACTCAGGGATCTGGGGGATAAAAAAAGTGCCAGGATGTTTTTTGTCTTGGAGAGTAGATCTCAGGTAATTATGAGAGTGATATCCCATCACCTTTGCCATATTCTGTTGGTTAAAATAAATCACAGGTTCTTTTCACACTCAAGGGGCAGGGATTATACAAGGATATGATACACTGGTGATGACCTTAGGGTGTGTCTGTCTCACCCTCTTCAGTGATCCTGAAAACTAGGACAGGTGGCTTGAGAAGAAAGGAAGAGTAGGAAGCATTGTGATAGGAAGGAATAAAAATATAGATGGTGGCTCATAAAGAGAACAGACATTGAAGAATTATTAAAAACTAGTAAATAATGTCCTCTCTGGAGTTTTATCTGGGCATATGGCAACCTAGGTGGGAACAGCATCTCCCAGCTTCCTTATCAGGTCAGCATGGCCATGTAACTAAGCAGTAGCCAATGGAATGTCAGCAGTAGTGGAGAGAACAACTTTCGGGTCACATCTCAAAAGCACACTACTTGCCCTCTACTTCCTCAGTCTCCCTTCCTGTAGTTGGAGGGATAATGAAGTGCTAGTGAGCTGTCTCCCACCACATGGACAAGGAGAACTTAGAGGATGGTAGAGCAGTGAGATAGGGGGAACCTGGTCTCAGGATGACTTTGAGATACCCAGGATCCCTTCAAGTACAGATGTTTACATGAAAGAAATAAACATTGTATTATCTAAGCTACTGTCACTTGGTCTATGTTAAAGCAACTGAACCTCAAACCCAACTACTTCAGTGCTATCAGGTAAACACTGCAGAAAGAAAATGAACCTTGACATACCCTTAGGAAGGAGCCACATGAAGACTACCAGCCATATCTCTGCAAGTCCAGTGTGGCCTATTTTCTTCTGGAATAGTTGCTTATTCTTTTGAAGTCATTGGCTTGCATTTTAGACAGATATTAGATGAAAAGCATGTACCACTACATGAGGATGACGTTGAGTAGGCGAGGGTGCACCTATCTGTGGGAGGCCCATGGAAACTGAGGTAAGCTGAGAAAATGGAGTGACTCCCATGAGTTAAAGTACTTGCTCCCTCTCTTTCTACCTCCCCTGTGTACATATAGCACCATTAGCACATCAGATATGTTTTCATTTTACCTGGACACTCACCAGGGCCTCCTGCATAATTCATTGTCATCCAAATTTGTTGCCAACATTTTGGACTACAAGTGTGCTCCTGTGGCCTCTGGAGGCATGAGCACCTCCACCATGACCACAAAGAAAATGGAATGAGGGTGGATTTCTGGGTCCCCCCTACCCCATGTCCTCTATGTCCTCAATCTCCATTCCTGTAGTTGGATGGATAATGAAGTGCTAGTGAGCCATCTCCCCCTACATGGACAAGGAGACCTTAGAAGATGGCATGTGAAGATAGAGCTTCTTCAGGGATCCCTTCATGTCCTTGTTCCTCAGGCTATAGATGAGTGGATTCAAGGCGGGTGTGAGGATAGAGTAGGAGACAGCAGCCAGGCGCCCTCTCAGTGGGGAGTAGTGCCTGGCGGGCTGCATGTAGGCAGAGCTGCCGGTGCCATAAAACAGGAGCACAGTGGCCAAGTGAGAAGAGCATGTAGAGAGGGCCTTCCAGCGGCCAGCCATGGAGCGGATCTGAGTCACTGTGGCCAAGATGTGGACATAGGACAGGACAGTGAGGACAAAGCAGCTCATGATGATGCAGCCACTAACCACAAATCCAACAGCTTCATGGGCATCCATGCTGGCACAGGCCAGGTGCAAGAGTGCAGGGATGTCACAGAAGAAGTGTTCAATCACATTGGAGCCACAGAAGGGCAGGGAGAAGGTGTTGGCTGTGTGGAAGGAGGAGAAAAGGAGCCCACTGACCCAGGCTACTGCCAACAGGGAGATGCAGGTCCGGGGGCTCATGGCTGCCCTGTACATCAGGGGCCTATAGATGGCCAGACAACGATCATAAGCCATAGAGGTGATGAGAAAACACTCTGTAGATCCAAGGCAGATAAAGGCAAAGAGCTGGGATGCACATGCAGGGAGAGAAATCTCCCTGGAGCCCAGCATGCTGGCAACCAGGGCCCGGGGCAAGGTGGTGGATATGGAGCAGATGTCCACCACGGACAAGTGTTTGAGGAGAAAGTACATGGGTGTGTGCAAGCGGGTGTCAAGGGTCACGGCGGCCACAATGGAGACATTCCCCAGAATGGCAGTGAAGTAAATGAGAAGGAAGGCAACAGTGCTGAGCAGCTGTATCTCAGGGTCAGCCGAAAAGCCCTGGAGAAGGAAGACAGATGCCATGGAGAGATTGGCCATGCTCTGTCTTTGGAAAAGCTCCTGAGCGTGCTCAAGAAGCCATGCACAAGGAGAGCAGTGTAACAGCTGCAAAGACCTAGGGGGAACCGGTAAAGAAGCTGGTGGGCAGAGTCTGGAAGGAGGCTCAAAATGCTGCTTCATTAAACACAAGTGTCTTCCTTCAAGGTCTCAAAGTTGAACACCTACAGAGGCCGGGTAGGTACATAGAGTTAGTGAACTTGGCTGTGTGTATGATGGAAGGGTGCTGTAGAGAAGTGGACTTTCAGTCCAAATGAGGCAGCTGTTCTAAGCTCTTGCCAACTGTCATTGGTGGACCAAGCATTGCCAGATTCTCTGATATTTTTCAAGAGAAGCCAGAATTCCAGGGTTTTTTTTTTTTAATGTGAAACCTCCTAACTTTTATATTCTAGCAATTAATTTAGATTTAAAACACTGTATCACAAACGGGGCCACCAGTGTAAGACTTTTGATCTTACCATATGTACTGCTACATAACTCCATAGCATCTTAATTATAGTACACACCCCTAAGTTCCAACAATTGTTTTCTCCACTAGACACTGAGCCCCCCACCCCCACTCAAGGGCAGGGACCATTTCTTACTCACCTCTTCATTTCCCAGCATCTATCATAGAAAGCAGGTAGTACACGGAAAGAACATAGTATCTGAAAATGTTTTTTCAACCAAACAGCCAGGCTTCGAATTCTGTGTGACCTTGCACAAATACCTTAATCTCTCCCTTCTCTCAGTTTCCTCCTCTATAGAATAGGAAAATGCAGTGCTGGGAGGGTCACATGAGTTAGTGAAAGGAACATACACTCATTAAAGGTTGGCCATTACTATGATTGGGTTCTTTATAAAGTGTGTTCCTTATCTTTCTTTTTATTATAGTCCCTGGGCTGCTGAGGTTGTGTCAGAAAGTAAGCATGAAAACATATTTTTAAACTTCTTAATGGAAAACATTACTGCCTTTTTTTCCCCTCACACTCCCCACCATTTTCACTTCCATTTCTGGCAGCTGGGTACTGGCCTGGTGCTTCCAGCTGAGTCTTGGTGGTCTATGAACTCACCTTGGTAGTCAGAATAATGTCCCCCCAAAGAGATCTATGTCCCAATCTCTGAAACCTGTGAATATGTGACCTCATATGATAAAAGGGACTTTGCAAATGTGGTTAAGGATTTTGATATGGGGAAGTTATTTGTGTCATGGGTTGAACTGTGTTCTTCCCCTACTAAAAAAGAGATATATTCCTCAGGATGTGACCTCAGTAGAGATGTGAACAGTTAGGAGGTCATGCTGGAGCAGGGTGACCCCTCATGCAATATAACTAATGTCCTTATGAGAAGACGGTCATGTGAAGACACTGACACCTGGGAGAGGCCATGTGAATATGAAGGTAGAGATTGAGGTGATTATCTGCAAGCCAAGGAACACCATATATTGGTGATACACCACCAGAAGCAAGGGACAGGCAAAGAAGGCTTCCCCTCCAGGTATCAGAGCACTGCCTGGTTGACACCTTGACCTTGGACTTCTGGCCTCCAGAGCTATGAGAGAATACATGTCTGTGGTTTTAAGCTGCTCAGTTTGTAGTACTTGGTCTGGCAGCCCCAGGACACTAAATACTGAGTGAGACCAGTGTAATCACAGGGCCCTTAAAATATGAGAAAGGAAGGCAAGAGAGTCAGGGAAGATGTGACGACAGAGGCAGAGATGATCAGAGTGATGGAGGCCAGAAGCTGGAAAAGTCAAGGACACGGATTCTCCCTTGGGCCTTCCAGAAAAGGACGCAGCCCTGCCAACACCTTGGTTTCAGCTCCATGAGGTCCCTTTCTGTCTTGTGATTTCTAAAACTGTAGGATAACACATGTGTGTTTGAAGACTACGTTTATGATTTGTTGCGACAGGCCTAGGAAATGACACAGCTTCCCTCCATCCTCAGCCTTCTCCCTCTCTCTCATTACTGGAATCTCCTAGCCCATTGTGACATAGAGGCTCCCTACCTCGAATGAAAAGGAAAAAAAGCGACATGGCCCACAGCTAATGATATTTCTCCCCTTCTCTTCCTGCACAAAATCATCAGGGAAGAAGCACTGTAGCCAGGTTTCCTCCAGCACCATACAGCTAACTGTGTGAGATGGTTTTAAGGGGTAAATGGGTGAACACTGCTTACTGTCCAGCTGCGATTTATTTCAGTGTGAGTCTGGAGAGAGAACATCAAACCCATAGCTTTTCAGATATGATGCTCAGGGAAGAGATAAAATGTGCATTATGAGTTCCAAAAAAGAGTAAGTTCCAACAACTTTCATTATGATGTTGCCATGATGAAAAATGTGGCAACATCTTACCATTATTGAGCAGTCGGGTGTCCCCATAGAATACAGCTTGCAGATTTTGTGCTACACCCCCATGTCAAGCTCTTTACACCTGGGCCAATTTGTCTTATCTTCTCTAGACACGTTTTTTCATTTCGCTCATGTTTCTCAAAATTTACTTAAAAAAAATAAATATGGCATTTATGCACGCATCACTCAGAAAGGAAGTGAGGTGACGCACGGATGTGTGTAGCTCAGGGCCTGATATACATCATATGAATAATAACTATTGGCCCTTGCAGTTATTATTCTTACTCCTGATCCAGCTTTCTCATCTGCAAACCAAGGGGTTTGCAAAGGCATTTTCAAACTGCTTCATGGAGGCCACAGGGGCCACCAAGGCACAGGGAGCTTGCCGGGCGGGGACCCAAACCCTTTCCTTTAGCTGGAGCCAGTCCCATGTTTATCTATTAAATTGTCACTGGAATATTGGCTCAGCATTCATTGGATGACAGGATCCTTCTGTGAAAAAATAAGTTTGAAAATCACTAACACCAGTACTCACAACCAAGGGGCCAGTTGTGTCATGGTTGGTGGCACAGGCTCAGAGGGAGGCCACTTAGGTTCAAACCCCAGCCTCAACAACTTCTTGCTGTGTGACCTTAGGCAAGTCTTTCAACCTCTCTGTGCTTTGGTTTCTTTACACAGGAATAACAATGACCCTCCCCCAACAAGGGATTATCATGGGGATTAAATGAAACTCTTAAAAAAATGCCTGGTACATGAAACAGCAGTTCGTTTTTATTATTCCTCCAAATGGATGAGTGTATGTTTCTCAGAATTGTGTGGCGGACCTTTACTTGGATGTAAGTTAGATGACCACTAACATCATTATCTAAGCAGAAGAGCCCCAGCCCTGAGCCTTCACCCGTGGGAGAAATGAGCCTGGCTGGTGAGTGATACAGAAATGTAAAAAAAGGATGAGAGTTTCGGAGCTGCCTCTTCACCAAGCCTGAGTATCTTGCATAGAATTTCCCACCCTTCAGTCTCATGGCCTCAGCTTATGGGGAGCTCACTTAGAACAGTGCTTCTCAATTGATGATGGTTGTGTCCTCCAAGGGGAAACATGGCAATGTCTGGAGACATTTTTGGTTGTCATGGCTGGGGAAGATGCTCCTGGCATCTGGTGGCACAGCCCAGGGATGCTGCTAAACATCTTACAGTGCATTGGACAACCCCTTCCCCATAGCAAAGAAATAGTCTGGCCCTAAAATGTCAACAGCACCAAGCTCCCAGTGCCAGCCTACTCTTGAGAAACTTTGTCCCACATCAGCAGGGTGATAACTGGCATTAAACATTACTTCCTGAGCCAGACACCAATCTGAGCACTTTTCATACACATAACCCTCCCAGCCATCCTCCAAGGTAGGTACTATGTGACTGTCCCTATTTCAGATAGAAAAGCCAAGGCAAAGAGAGGTTAAGCAGTTTGCCTCATGTCTCATAACTGTAAGTGTCCATGCTGGGGTTGCAAGCTGGCTGACGATCCCTATAACCACAGGTTTTAATCTCTGCTCTGCTGTCTCCAGTCATCCCACGTGTAAGATGGGAGCCACTTGGAAAGTTTGGAGCAGCCTGACCTACCTGGCTGAGTGTCCTGGCCAGGCCCCCAGCAGCAGGTGAGGCCAGACCTCTTCAAGGTGCTGAGTTGGGCTGGTGGGAGGCCAGTTCCTCCAAGGGGCTGAAGTGACAAAGATCCAGTCTAGCATTCCTTGCTTGAGGATGAATCCCCACTTATAAGCAGCAGACAAGGGAATCATTAGGGACCAGCCAGCATCATTGACTTCAGGTGGGGTTGGCTCTGAGCCATCCCATCACCTCTTGGCCCATTCTCTCATCTTTTTGGGAATTCATTTAAGGTCACCTCTGGGGACTTTCTGTCCCAACGTGGCTCCAGGCTCTGAGAACAAACTCAGACAAGCAGGGCATCAGCCATGCTTCCTGGTCATAACCTTTCTAGAGGTTCAAAAATGATCCATGCTATTGAATATTATTAATACTATTTAGTATCAAGAAACATTCTTTCATAACTTCATTTTTTGCTTAGAAACATGTCATTCTTTTTGATGGCTGATGGGTATGCCATACTATGGAGGAAAAATTAATGTAGCCATCCCCACGTTGGTGGACTTTTTTTTTTTAACATTTTTGGTCAAACAATTCTGCAGTTAGCATCCTTGAACCTTTCTCAGACATCTTATTCTCATCTTTCAGAAAAATTTTTATAAGTAATTTTCTTCGTGCAAGTTTTGCATACTTTTTTCTCTCTCATTAACTTAGAGTTGGTGGCTTTTGTGAATGATCTAATTTTTCATGATTTTTATAGTTGATTATTGCTGATATTCACAGAAATTATTGATCTTTGTGTTTGGATCTAGCCATAAGGCCAAATGTTCTTTACTCACACACAGGACAGAATAGGTTTCGTTAAAGTGGTATTGCTAAATTTAAGGGAATGCGTATTTTAATTCTAGTTAACTATGCAAACTCAGCACAGACAAACTTTATCAATGTATACCAACTTCTGGAAAAAAGTGTCCATTTTTTTGTCTTTCTGGCCTATAATGGATGTGTCAGTTTTAAAGTTATATCCATCTTATGGCCAAAAATCATCACATTTTTGTTTTAATTTACATTTTTATAGTTTCTAGAGAGGCTGGCCATCTTTTTACATGTGTGGCCATTTGTACATGTCTTTCCATGAAATGCCTGTACATAAAATATTTTTTGTTGACTTATTTGATTTTCTTTATTGACTTATAAAAATATTTTGATGTATTATGGGCATTTATCCTTTTTATAAATTTTTTTCCTAGGCTGTCAACTGAAACATTTTCTTAAGAATAGTTTTTATCATACTGAAGTTTACCAACTTATATAGTCATGTCAGCTTATTGTTTTCTTTCTAGGTTTTATATCTTTCTTAAGTAGCTGTGCCCACAGGGACATTACAAAAACAGTCTCCTCTATTTTCTCCTTGTGTCTCTAAGCTCTCTACATTGCATTTACCCCTTTAATTTATCTGAAATTTACTTTTCATGTGTGGTGTAAAATAAGTCCCTGTTTATTATATTTTGACCAAATACAGAGTTAAGATGTATTAGTTATCCTTTGCTGACTAATGAATTACTACAGAATGTAGTGGTTTAAGAGAACAGTTTCTGTGGTCAGGAATCTGGGGCAGCTGGGATGTTCTCATAGTCTCTCACAAAGTTCGAATCAAGGTAGAGCTGGTAAAGAAGGAGTTTCCAAGGTCACTCACATAGTTACTGGTAGAATTCCCCATGGGCTGTTGGACAGAAGGTCTCAGTTCCTCTCTGGCTGTTGGCTGAAGGATACCTTCAGTTCTTAGCCATGTGTATCAGCTCAACATGGAAGCTTGCTTTCCTCAGAGTGAGTGAGAGGGTAAGAAAGACTGTCTAATATGGACCCACAGCATTTTATAACCTAATCTCTTTGCTGCATTCTAGTCATTATCAGCAAGTCCCTAGGTCCAGCCCATCCTCAAGGGAAGGAGCTTACACAAGGATGTGAATGCTAGGAGGCAGAGATGGTCAGAGCCATGCTGGAGGCCGTCTACCACACAAAGTTAGACCAGGATTCTTACAGGACATGTCTTGGTTCGCAATCTCTTCTTCTATCCCCTTGTCCTATTTTCCTGTTCCAGAGGCTCAAAATATGTGCCCTCGAGGCCCCTGGAGATCCACAAGATCCTTTCATGGAATAGTCAAGATCAAAACTCTTATGGTATTGCTAATGAGATTGGCGATAATATTGGTGAACGTGATTTTTTATTTATGTATGAAAGTAGTAATATCTGGAAGATTTGCATGACTCAGTGAGTCCATTTTTTCTCCCAAATGACCAACACATGCTGTGACAAAGGCATGTATTGGCAAAAGGTCTGTTCACATTAGCTCAAACAAGAAAAAAAAAACTAAGATAGTGCTTGCAGTGTCAGCTCTGTCGACAAAGATATGAGAATAACTGTGAAAAGAAATAATGCTTTTTTTCTTTTTGTAAAAACATCACTTTCATGTCTTGTAATCTTTGAACATTCCTGCACTATTCAAAATGCAATCTAAAGGCATGAAACCAAGAAATAATTGCACATGAATAAAAGTGCCCATTAACTAACTTTACACTTCTCTTGGCCAGATTTTTCCTTTGTTTTGAGTTTGTTATGCAGTCTAATGAAAGATGCTCAGCTCTGGACTCTCATCAGTCAGATGCTGAATTATAAGAATGCTTTCCAATCCTTATACCCAGATGAGTATACTTACTCCACAGCAGTACCAACTGCCTTGACATTTTGTCCCTAACGTTTTCCTGCTGAAAAAGAAATGTTTTGTAGCCCTTAAAAATTTTCCTGCAGGATGAAGTTCAAGACCTTATCTAGCATTAGGTATCTTATTCTTTCTGAATTCTGAATAATGAGTTTTAAAAGCTCTAATACATACCGTCCAAGTATCAACATCTTCAAAAGTCTGTAACTATTACCTCAAAATCTCTTTTCTGCAAATGCCAAGCACCACATTTAGCTTTTTTCCCTGTTTTACATAGCCTCCAAACATAGCTGTAATTCTTGGTTCAGTAGCACTTTTGCAACATCATGCATATAAATCATGTAATGGGGGACCAGATCTAATTCTGAGCTTCCAAGCTTATTCAGCCTCTGTACAGAATTCAGTTCTTTGCATTTGTAGGACTGAGGCCCTCAATACCTAGAAGTCACCCCATTCCATAAGTAACATGTTCGTTGGCTTCTCTTTTGCAATCACCTGGAGAGTTCAGTTTTTAAAGAACTTCACCTGATTAGGCCATGCCCACCCTGTATAATCTCCCTGTTGATGAACTCACACTGAATTGATTAGAGATCTTAATCACACTCGCATAATCCCATTTGCCATGTGACATAACATAATTATGGGAGTGATATCTCATTATATTCACAAGTATCAGTTCTACGTAAGGGGAAGGGATTCTATAAAAGTGTGAGTCATTTGGAGTCATCTTTCCCACCAACAGTGCAAATGAGTTCACATTTACCCACCCCCTCACCAATCATGGTCATTGTCAATTTTTAAATAGTTGCCAATATCATCAGCAAAAATAATAGTAGCATGGTTGTATCTACCACTTACTAATTTTCAGACACAATTCTGAGTTCTTCATCTGTATTAATTCATTTAATCCTCGCAACAACCCTCTAAAGTTACTATTATTAATCCTTGATTTATAGATAAGAAAACAGAGGCTCAGAGAGACTAGTAATTTGTCTAAGGCCACACAGCTGGTAAATGAAAGAGGTCATGATATTAATTCAGGTGGCCCACCTCCAGAGCCTTGAGCTCTTTACCATGATACTCTACTACCGAATCCTGTGAAAAAATTTGAACTTTCTATTTGGAAATAATTTTAGATTTACAGCATTGCTACAAAGATAGCATAACCTCCTCTCAGCGTCCTCTAATATCACGACTTCCATAACTGTGCATATCTGTCAAAGAGGAGATTAATATCAACCATTAGTATTAATGAAACTACAGGCTTTATTCAGATTACTCCATCCATGTTATTCTTCTCTCTCAAAATCAATTTCAAATCTTAGTTGCATTTACCTCCTCATTTTTATTTTATATTTATTTTGGTACACCATATTTTCTATTTGATAACACATTTTCTATTCCTTGACCATTTGCATTCTCTTGTTGTGCTGGCTGGAAAATTACTGTTTGGCTAGCGCCAATGGGAATATAGGCTGTCACTCATAGGAACTTAACATTCTAACAATAAGCTTTCTGCTTCTGTACCCCCACTTGCACACCCGATCTGTGGATCGACAGGTAGTGAATAGAAGAAAAATAGACCTTTGTGTTCAGATAGAATAAAGAATGGGATTTTGGGCTTAAAAACTCTACATTTCAGGGCTGCTTAATTTGGGGTCTGCGTACCCCCGGCAGACCCAGCTGACTGAATAAAGAGCATGTTTCCTGCAACTCACTGAGTTCTGGTGGTCCATGTGTCTTTCGGGGGCTGGCGGCTACAACATTCTGAGGCTCCAGTGAGATCTCAGGGAGTGGTCCTGGGATCTAAGACCAGACTGGCCTCCAAAGTGGTTGCTGTCCCTGTTACGGATTCAAAGGGGTGGCCATCCTGAGACGTTCCAGGGCCCTTGAGTGCCGTGGCAGTGTTAATGCAATTGTCAAGGACGCAACTTTCAGGACACACTCTTTATTCCTGGTCCCGACAGGAATCTGGAATCTCTGAGGCCTCAGCATCTGGATAAAAGATACTTTTCTGTTTCTATTGACTAGTCGCTGGGGGTTCATGGAGAGACTGGATGCAGTCATATCACCTGGACCATGGCCAGGCCATGGGACACCGCCTCCTGTGCCCCGTTGTCGGGTTCTGTTTATTGTCTCTGGTCTTGTCTAGGTTGTTGGTGGCAGACCTCCCTGGATCCACCTACACCTCAGTAATTGTTCTCGTCTGAGTGTCTGTTTTGTGTTTTCTGCGCAAGCGATGGTTGGAAGCCCGAGTTCACAGAAGACACTCTTGGGGTGTCTCCTGTGACATTTCAAAGAAGGGTTTGTAGAGGGAACTAACTATGGCCTAAAGTTTTCTCCAGGCAGACTAAGAACATTGTGTAAAGTTGAGTGGCTGTCTTTTGATGTAAACTGGCCTCCTGAGGGTTCTTTTGACAGGGGTTTAATGAGGAAGATTGTCACAGGAGATCCGGGACATCCTGATCAGTTTCCCTACATTGATCAATAGTTGAATCTTCTTTAGAATCCTCCCTCTTTGGTTCCGTCAGTGTGCTCTTTCTCTGGAGGCACAAGTTTTAGTTGTGGGTACCCTGAAACATGCAGCAACCGAATCTCCAAGACAGCCCAGTCCCTCAGTCCTCCAATCTCCACCGGGGAACAGTGACCTTCCCCTACCCTATAATCCAGGACAACAGAGACCCAATAACACTGCCTCACCTCCTTGGACGTGGGCAACTAACCCCTATGGGCCTCCTGCTCCTGCTCCGGGAGGGGCACCAGCCAATACCACCACCTCGGCCATTCTCTCCTTGCAAGAAGCACCACCCCAGGGGCATCACACAGACAGGCCCTTTATGGTTTACATGCCTTTCTCGACTAGTGACCTATACAACTGGAAGGCACTGAATCCACCTTTCTCTGAGAAACCCCAGGCATTAATGGAACTCTTAGAAAGTGTCTTTCAGACTCACTATGTCTTTCAGACTCACTGCTTCACCTGGGACAATTGCCAACAGCTTTTAATTATCCCCTTGACCTCAAAAGAGTGCAGACACATTCAGACTAAAACACAAAAGATAGCTGCAGGAGGGAGGAAAGTTGAGGAAGCAGGGGAACAGATTAAGGAGGAATTTTCCTCCACCCGCCCAGATTGAGGACACAATTCTCAGGCACAGAGAACGGCAATAGATTGGTACCACCAGATTCTAATTGGGGGAATTAGGATGGCTGCTCGTCAGCCAACTAATCTTTCTAAGGTAACTGAAGTTATACAGGGAGGGATCTCAGGAATTCCCTGGAGTGTTTCTTGAACAAAACATACTGAGTATACACCCCCACTGATCCTGAGGTCCCTGAAAACCAGCAAGCAATTAATATAGCCTTTGCTACTCAGGCAGTCCCTGATATCTGGCATAAATTACAAAAATTAGTTTTTGCAGGGATGAACCTGTCCCAGCTTGTTGAGATAGCCCCAAAAGTGTTCAACAACAGGGAGGCACCGGATGACCCCAAACATATGGCTAAAATCCAAAGCTACTGTCATCAACTTAGCCAATCTGTTGCCAGACCCAGACCCCAAGAGCCCCATTCATGACTGCACAGATTTCACTAATGCTGTGTGTTCCTTGGGGCCAGACTTCAAAGACTCCCCTCTGCCTGAGGCCAATGAAGTTCTGTTTACTGACGAGAGCAGCTTCATGCAGGAAGGAAGGAGGTATGCTGGGGCAGTGTTCATTACTCTAACTGGCACCATCTGGTCACAGGCTTTCCCCATAGGACTTCTGCTCAAAAAGCAGAACTCATTGCCCTCACTGAGGCACTAAGATGGGGAAAGGATAAGGCAGTCACAATATACACTGACAGCTAATACGCCTTTGCCACTGCACATGTACACGGAGCCATCTACAAGGAAAGAGGGCTTCTGACTTCAGTTGGGAAGGACATGAAGAACAAGGAGGAGATGTTAACCTTACTTGAAGCCATATAGATGTCTAAGGCTCTTGCTATTGTTCTTTGTAAAGGGCATCAAAAAGGGAATAGTCCTGAGGCTGAGGAAAACCGAGGAGCCAATGCAGAGATAAGAACAGCGGCCACAAGGCCAGTGGGGCCACCACCACATCTACTGACTGTTGTCCCTTACCTAGAACTGCCTGTCTCCAACCTATACGGTGGAAGAGAGCATACATTTTCAAGACAAGGGAGCCACTAGGAACCAACAGGGGTGGTGGACGACCACAGATAGAAAAATTAGGCTCTCACGGGCCCTTGGAAGGACTCTCCTCCACCATCTACACCAGACCACACACCTAGGATGAACTAAGATGTTCCAGAAGCGAGAAGAACCGCAGAGGAGATTGCCTCACGATGCCCAAGCTTGTGCCCAAGTTAATCCAAAGAAGGAGAAGATTGAAGAACTTAGGCATAGGAAAAGAGGAACTTCTCCAGGGGACCACTGGGAAGTCAATTTCGCTGAGCTAACACCAACTGTGAGGAGCTAAAAATATTTACTTGTTTTTATAGACACCTTTTCAGGATGGATAGAGGCCTTCCTCACCAGGAAAGAAACTGCCTTAGTAGTTACTCAGAAACTACTACAAGAAATTTTCCCTCGATCTGGTCTCCCTGGAACTTAAAGGTTGGATGACGGGCCGGCTTTCATAGCAAAGGTATCACAGCAATTGGCTAGCTACCTAAATTTGTGATGGAAACTCCAATGTTTCTACCAGCCCCCAAAGTTCAGGCCAAGTAGAGCAAATGAATCAGACCCTAAAAGAGACATTAGTCAAGTTAGGATTAGAAACTGGTGGGACCTAGGTAGAACTCCCCTTTGCTCTTCTCCAAGCCAGGTGTATTCCATATATTAATGGATGTACCACATTTGAAATTTTCTTTGGAAAACCCTCACCTTTAGTACCTAAAATAGATGATGAGAAAAAGGCAGAGCTGCGTCAACTTGTCTTAAGTCTTTACAGGCCATTCAAAGTGTACAGAAGGAGTACTGGTCCCAGGTTCGTGCTGTCACTCAGCTCCAGAGGATGGACTTCCCCACCAGTTTCAGCCTGGGGACTCTGTGTGGATCCAGAAGTTCACTTCCAAAGGACTAGAACCCAAATAGAAAGGACCTTTCACTATCTACTTGACAACGCCCACTGCAGTTAAAGTAGAAGGCATCCCATCATGGATTCATCACTCCCACGTGAAGGCAGCACGAGAGTGGACAGGTCAGGAAGACAGGCCCTTAAGACTAAGACTCAAGCATATATAAGTCTAATCCTCTGTTTCTTTCTTTTTTCCTCTTTAGCCCAGGCATTCGACCAGACACAACCAAAACCAGAAGGAGCATTAATAACTTTGCTAACGATAATATACAAGGTCTTAAATAAGAACACCCCAGATATAGGACAAGATTGCTGGTTGTGCCTAAACCCAAAACCCCGTTACTATGTCAGGGTAGGAACTCCCCTAAACTTAATTGAGCTCAGCAGGCTAGAACTTCAAGTCAATTCACTAGCAGAAGTAGTCTTTCAGAACAGAAGAGGTTTAAATTTATTATTCTTACAACAAGATAGATTATATTTGGCTCTAAGTGAAACCTGTTGCTTCTATGCCAATTAGAAAAATTAGAAAAAGGTTACAACTAGTACAGAGAAATTTAGATGTCAGAGAAAAACAGAGACTAAAATCAAATAACTGGTTTCATAGGATGTTCAGTTGGTCACCATGGCTAACAACCCTTCTATCTTCTATAGCTGGACCTTTAATCCTCCTCCTCCTCTTGTTAACTTTTAGCCCATGTTTCCTCAATTTTTTGTTTACATATATAAAGAAGAAAATTAATTCTATTAGACTTCTAGTATTATAAAATAGAGGCTATGAGCAAATTCCGCATGAAGAATCAAGAATTTGATTTTCTGCTAAGGCCAGTGGGGAATATGCTGGCTGGAAAATTACTGTTTGGCTATTGCCCATGGGAACATAGGCTGTCACCCATAGAAACTTAACATTCTAATAATAAGCTTTCTGCTTCTGTACCCCTGCTTGCACACCCAACCTGTGAATAGAAGAAAAATAGACCTTTGTGTTCAGACAGAATGAAGAATGGGATTTTGGGCTTAAAAACCCTGTACCTCTACATTTTGGAGCTGCTTCATTTGGGGTCCCGGCAGACCTAGCTGGCTGAATAAAGAGCGTGTTTCCTATAACTCATTGAGTTCTGGTGGTCTGTGTCTTTCAGGGGCTAGCAGCTACTACATTGTGAATTTTACGTTCACTTTCTTTGTGCATGTTTGGTCTGTTATAATTTGTGAGAACTTGTATATTAGTTTACATATTTGATTTAAAAAATGATCTTACTTAGTGCTTTAGTTTTCTAGGGCTACTGTGACAAAGTACCACAGACTGAGTGGCTTAAACAACAGAAATTTATTTCCTTTCAATTCTAGAGTCTGGAAGTCTGTGGGTCAGCAGGTAGGTTCCTTCTGAGGGTTTTGAAGGGAATATCTGTGCTAGACCTGTCTCCTTGGCTTGAGGATGGCTCTCTTGTGCTTGTGTCTCCTTATGTCACCTTCCCTCTGTACATGTCTGTCTACACATTGTCCAGTCTGTCACCACATTGTCCATTTTTATAAGGACACCAATCTTATTGGATTAGGACCCAAGCTTTTCCAGGATGACCTCATCTTAACTAATTAGATCTGTAAGGACCCCATTTCCAATTAAGGTCTCATTCTGAGGTTGTGGGGAGTGCTTCAACATATAAATTTTTTTTTAGAGGGATACAATTCAAGTCAAAACACTTTACCATTAATTTTTTAATTTTTTACGTTATTGAACCATTAAGCAATATGTTTTGAGCTCCTCAATGTACTAGTCACTTCTTTAAGTGACCATTATAAACCAGATCTCAAATTTCATAAATCATGAATATTATATTCTAGGTGGAGTCAGACAGTAAATAAGTAATCAGATAAATAATATTTTCAAGTAGAAAGACAGCAGGGCACTTACTGAATCTGGCTGATCAGGGACAGATTAATGAGGAGGTGACAACTGAGTTGAGACCTGAATGAAGTGGCAGAATGAGCCACATAGTGGAACAGAAGGGACAGCATATGCAAAGGTCTTGAGGTTGGGAGGCACTTGGCAAATTTGAACACTGGAAAGAAAGGCCTAATGTGACTGGAGCAGAGTGGAGGGCGAGGAGTGGCAGGAGATGAGGAGTGGTAGGGATGGGGAAGACCACGTGCTTCTTGTCACTGGTGGTGAGAGTATGGGTTGGAGAGTAAGCACAATGTGGGGGGATTGCATGACGGTGTGACATGGTCTGAATTATGTTTTTGAAACACCACTTGTAGTGTAGAGACTAAACTTTAACTGGGCAAGGGTGAAACCATGGTGTCTGGGTGGTCTGGCAGGGTCTGCTCTGGCAGGGGTCTGGCTAAGGTTGATGGTGGCAGTAGAGATGGTGATGGGTGGGCATAAAGGTATCTATTTTGAACACAGAGTTTAAAATTCTTGCCAATGGTTGCATATGGGCTATGAGAGAAATGATAGTAATATAATACATAACAGTACATAACAACAGAATAATATAAAATATATAGTAGTAATATAATATAATATATAATATAACCACAATATAGGAATATAATATAATATGATAACATAATAGTAATATAATACCTAACAATAATGAACACATGCTTGCTCTGCCATGCACTGTCACATGTATGTGATATATATGATTACATACATGACCAAATACATATGTGATCACACACACATGCATGTGCACACCCCTTTGGTTTTCACATTAACCCCATGTGGTCAGTCCTAATACAGTCCCATTTCACCGATGAGAGAATCATGTCCAAAGCCAGAGTGAGTAACCATCATGCTTTTGTGTCAGAGGCAAGTTCTAGGCTTTTCGCCTAAGTTCCTGGGTGAACAGTGATGCCTTTCATAACCAGGGAAAATTGTAGGGAGAACAGTTTTGGGAATCAAAGTGAAGTTTATGCTTTACTCTTAAACTGTTCAATGACTGTTAAAGACACCCAAGCGGAGAAACCAAATGGGAGGAGGATGCATGGGACAGGGGTCTGTGGGAAGGTCCTGGCTGGAATATCGATATCAACTAAAGTCATGGGGCTCGCTGTTTTCACTCCAGAAAGCATGGCAATTAGAGAGCACACATCTTCAGCATTGCTGCCTGGCTGTTATGTTCAGTGTCTACAGAGAGAGGATAGAACTTATTAAGCTCCCAGAAACAACTAGTGTCAACTCTTCATTAAGCTGGAGCGCTTGATGGCTCCCCAAGGATGAGAACTCTGCTAACATGCTCAGGGCCTGAGGGTGGCCCAGCGGTGACGCAGGCTGGTGTCTGCAGTGGAGGCCCAGGTGAGACTGGAGTAATTGGCCTCTACTCACCTCCAGTAACCCTGGGGACCAGGCCCTCAGAACTCACGAGGGCCAGGACTGGCTTGGAAACTGTGAGGAAACTTTATGACATGTTGAACTCATTAGTGAGGAAGGTGAGGATGCGGCAGGCAGCCCCTCCCAGATGGTGGCTCTGTCTTTGTGGTGAGGAGACACATCCCAGGTTGCATTTCGGTGTGCCTCAGGGTGGCATCACCTTGTCGCGTATACTTCAGCTCTATGAGAAGTGATTTCCTCCTCTTCCTGAATGGGCACGTGGGTGAGGAAGGGGCTTTGACTATTTGGTTCCCTCTTGGCATCTTCAGTGCCAAGAATGGTACCAAGTTTACAGAACACTCAGTGGAAATTTGTTGAATGACTAAAGGACTGAGGCTATCCTATATGTTTTGTCGTTGCAGTGGTTCCCAGGTGTGACTTTGCTCCCTGGGGACATTTGGCAATGTTTGGAATATTTTTGGTTGTCACAACCAAAGAGGGTGCTGTTGGCACCTAGTGGGTAGAGGCCAGGGATGATGCTCAACAGCCTACGATGCACAAGACAATCCCCACAGGAAAGAATGAGTCAGCCCCAGACATCAATAGTGCAGAAGCTGAGAAACTCTGATTCACTGGCTTATAATTCACCTCCCTCATAATTCACCTCCCTCCACGGAGCGTCAGAGCCAGGTGTTTTTGCATGACTTGCTCACTGCTGTCTCTCCAGCATGTAGAGACATAATAGGTGTTCCATAAACACACACTGGATGGGATGAATGATACTCAGCCCCATCCACCTGCTTCAGAATTTTATGCTTCTTTCTCCCCTTTCAAACATTCATTGAGCATTTCCTCAAAGCAGGTCTGAGTTGTGCCCTGGAGGTTTGCAAATGAGCTAAACATGGCCCTTGTTCTTAAGAAGGGCTCATTCTTGTGAGGAAGACCTAAATTGCCCACCCCCATACATGAGCTTCAGAGAAATAGAAATAGAACTGGAGATAAAAATACATGTGATGTGATGACAATGGCGCTTAGCTCCTGTGATGATCCTCCCTAAAACACAAAACCCCCATCTAATCATGAGAAAAAAATCAGACAAATCATACCTGAGGGGTGTTCTTCAAAACCCTTGAGAAGAGTGACTTTGCAGTGGAGAAACCTGAAAAAATGATGTAATCAAGTTCACGTCAACACTCATGTCATGCAGATAGTATGATAATTGATACAACGGACAATTGTGGCACTTTACCTCTGTGGCTCTATCCCACACTCCACAATCCCATTCTAATCACGAGAAAAACATCAAATACCAATAGACAGCCATCGTACAATGCACCTGCCAGTTCTTCTCAAAACCGTCAAAGTTACCAAAAACAAAGACAGTTTAAGAAACTATCACAGCCCAGAGGAGCCTCAGGAGACATGATAACTAAATGTAATGTAGCATCCTAGATGGGAGCCTGGAACAGAAAAAGGGCATAGGTTAAAACTTAGCAAATCTGAATAAAGTATAGACTTTTGTTAACTTTATGCATCAACCTGATTGGGCCATGGGATCCCCAGATGTTATTAAACATTATTTCTGAATGTTTGCGAGAGTGTTTCGGAAAGAGATTAGCATTTGAATTGATGGGCCAAGTTAACCAATGGCCCTCCCCAGCATAGGTGGACATCAGCTAATCTGCAGTCAGTGTTCACATTCTTTAATTTAAGTCAGTTTGTTCATTTGAATATTCTAATAAGACTCAGCCATTGCACTTGATATTATCTGTCTCTTAAATTTCTTTCCTTGTTGTTATTTATTTTTTTACCCATCCCCACCCCTCTCCTTTGTCAGCCATCAGATTGTTCTCTATATCTATGGGTTTGTTTGTTTTGTTTATTCATTTGTTTTTTTTAAATCCACATATAAGTGAAATCATATCATATTTGTCTTTCTCTGATTCATTTCACTCAGCATAATGCCCTCTAGGTCCATCCATCTTGTTGCAAATGGCAAGATTTCATTCTTTTTTATGGTTGAGTAATATTCCATTGTGTGTAGGTACCACCTCTTCTTTATCCATTCATCCATTGATGGACATCTAGGTTGCTTCCATATCTTGGCTATTGTAAATAATGCTGCAATGAACATAGGGGAGCATAAGTCTTTTCAAATTAGCATTTCTGTTTTCTTTGAATACATAGCCAGAAGTGAAATTGCTGAGTCATAAGTCATTCTATTCTTAATTTTTGAGAAACACCCATACTGTTTTCCATAGTGCCTTCACCAATTTACAATCCCACCAATAGTGCACAAGGGTTTCTTTTCTCCACATCTTCACCAACACTTGTTAGTTTACTTTTTGATAATAGCCATTCTGATGGATGTGAGGGATATCTTATTTTCAATTTCTTTTAATCTATAAGGATTTCCTTCTACAAATTTTTCTCACAATTTATTTGTTGAAGAAATGATAGGACTCTTGCTATCTAATGGTGAAGTGCATAAGCTATCAAATAAAATATTTTACTTTATGTTTTAGTAAACTTTTAATGCAAGTGTTACCTATAGAAAAGCTGTAAGTGTTACACCTGTAAGTGTTACATACAGAAAAGCATATGAATCATAATTGTGCAGCTTGATGTGTCTTCACAAATGAACACAGCCTTATAACCAGCAACAAGATAAGGAAACAAATATTTTTGTCATCCTGGAAACCCATCTCCTTCCTGCTTGCAGGTGGGCACATAGGGTAGATAATGAGCCCTGACTCCGAGGTCTTCAGAGAGAATGACAGGCTCAAGGTCCCCAACTAGAAGTTGATAACTCATTGAGCTCGCCTTTAGCTAAGCCTCTGAGATGTGGACACACTGGGAGCCAAGACTTTATCTTTGTCTTCTTGGAGACCAGAGCATTTTTTGGTTATGTGGGGAGAAAGGGTAGTTATTCTGAGCATCTAACTAAGGGTGGGAATATGGATGCCCCTGCTTTGCTTTGGGAGCTGGTGAAGCGGCTTGACTTCTGTTTCTTGCCTCATTCATCATTTGAAGATGACTTTACAGAACAGAATGAGTGTGCAGGTAGGAAAGAGGGCTTCTAGGTAATGTGGGCAGAGACAGGCCTTCTCAAGGCTTTGTTTTTTCTGGTCTGAAAATGAAGAGCATTGGATGAACTTTAGGAAAAATTTATACTTCATAACTAAAATAATCTCTTCCTCACTCTATCCCTCCTTCTCCCTCTCTCAATTTTTTACCATAACTCATTTTTGAAGTAAGACAATCCAACTGACATCAGACATATGGCAGGGTAAGAGATGTCTCCAGATCTCTCCCTGTTTTGCAATGTTCAGCAATAAGCTGAACATCTAAAACTCAACAAAAAGCACCCAACCTACACACCAGCATGTCTGAGTGTCGGATCTGCTAATAGGAGCTACCACAGGTCAGAACCCTGGGAGTCAGGTGATAGACTGGGAGAAACAAAGAAGCTGTCTCTCACAGCCAGAGCTCCCTGCAGGAGGAGGGGGAGGGGATAAAATACATTGGGTTCCCTGAACAACCATGCCTGGGAAAGCTGTGAGCTCCACGTGGGTGGTGGCAGTGCCCAGGTATCAGGGCAGAGAGCAGAGAAGTGAGGATGGCAGAGAAGCAGAGACCACAGAGAAACAACAGTTTATTATTACCAACTGCGGTTGTAAAATGCAAGGCTGAGCCTCGGCCCCCTTCTCTCAACCCAGAGAACCTCTCCTTCTATATCCTTCAAGAATGAACACTGTGGAGCCCCAGGGGAATCTGAGCAAATGCTACCAAAACTGTCACTAACATTGACAGGGACTGAGACTGAGGATAGTGAGCATAATTGAATATCTATAAGAAAAAAAAGGCATTAATACTTTCCATAAAAGAGGGACCCAAGAAGCTTAGATGCTTTCTTTGCAACAGGCTAAAGAGAAATTTTTATATAATAAATCTTTTTTTTTTCTGGGAAAAAAAGCAGAATACACTTCTATTAATGCACAGGCAGAGAAATAGTCCATTAAACACCATGAACAAACAAGGTGACAAGGCAGCTCAGAAAGAAAGAGAAAAGTCACCAGAAAATAAGCTTAAAGACATAGAAATATGTGACTGAAATGACAGAGAATTCAGGATAGTACTTCTGAAAAAACTCAGTGAGATCCGAAATGAGTCATATCAACAATTTCAGGAAATGAAAAAACAACTAGATGAGCAGAATGAGTTCTTTAGCAAGGATATTAAAATCCTCAAAAAGAACCAAATAGAACTTCTGGAGAAAAAGTACACACTGTAAGAGATGAAATATGAAATAGCAAGCTTGGGAAATAGAGTCGACCAAATTGAGGAAAGGATCAGTGATATCGAAGACAGAAACATAGAAATAAATCAGAAAGAAGAAGAGAGAAACCAAAAAATGAAAAATAATGAAAGAGAAATACAATAACTAGCTGATATCATCAAGAGAGGAAACAAGAATAATGGGCATTCTTAAAGGGGAGGAAAAGGAGTAGGGATTAGAAAGCATTTTCAGACACATAGTTGATGAGAATTTTGCAAATCTAAGGAATGAGCTGGAGCTTGGAATTCAAGAAATCAACAGAACACCCAATTATCTCAAGCCAAAAAGGTCTTCTCCAAGACACATTGTATTAAAATTATCAAAAATCAATAACAAAGACAGAATTCTCAGGGTAGCCAAGGAAAAGAAGATGGTAATCTATAAAGGAAAACCCATTAGATTATCATTGGACTTCTCAGCACAAACCTTACAAGCCAGGAAAGAGTGGAATCAAATATTCAAACTATTTGGCAAAAGGAACTACCAGCCAAGAATAATGTATCCAGCTAAGTTCTCTTTTAGATATGAAGGAAAAATAAAAACTTTTTCATACATACAAAAATTGAGGGAATTCTCCATTATGAGGACTGCACTACAAGAAATACTGAAAGGGATCAGTTTACCTAAAACAAAATGACAGAAAAAAAGAAACATAATTAGGAGTAAAGTGACTAGCAGGCTGATAGAAGCAGAGGAGTGCAACCCTTATTAAGAACAGAGCATTATAAGCTTAAACAATAAGAAGAGATTTGCTGTAACAAGATAGCAATGAACATTCAGCATACATAGGGACAAACTGAGACAACAATGACTGAAAAGGGGAGGATTCAAATATCCAAATTTGGAATGGAGATAAGGCACACGCAGAAGAAAATGGACGACTGTATATATATAATTATCCTTTACATATTCATAATGGTAACCATATGCCAAAGATTCAGAACTGAAGTATATAACATAAAACAAGAAGGACCAGAGGGAAAACCCACAAAGCCAACCAAAGTAAGGAAAATAGACACACAAGGACAGGGAAGCAATGGAAACAACCAGCTATCAGAAAGCAAAAGATAAAATGGCTATAAGAACACCTCAAATTTCAATAATCCCCATAATATAAATGGACTGAACTCACCAATAAAAAGGCACAGATTGTGGATTGGATCAAAAAACAAAACCTAGTCTCCAGGCAACACATCTCAGTTCCAAAGACAAACATCGACTCAAAGTGAAAGAGTGGAAAATAATATTTTGAGCAAATGGCATTCAGGGAAAAGTAGGAGTAGCAGTACTAATATCAGATGAAATAGACTTCAAAGTAAAAAAGGTAAAGAAAGATAGATACTGAGGGACACTTCATAATGATAAAGAGAATCATTCACCAAGAAGACATAACACTTATTATAATACCTATGTTCTCAATCAGGGAGCCCTGAAATATATAAAGCAGTCACTAATAGCACTAAAGGGAGAAACAGATCAAAACACTATCATAGTAGGGAACCTAAATACCCCATTGTTGGATATAGACAGATTATCCTAACAGAAAATCAATAAGGAAATAACCTCCTTAAATGACACATTAGACCAACTGTACAAAATTGACATTTACAGAGCCTTTCATCCCCAAACAGCTGCTTATACATTCTTCTCTAGTGCACATGGAACATTCTCCAGGACTGACCACATACTGGACCACAGAGATAGTCTCAACAAATATAAGAGAGTTGAAATCATGCTAATCATATTCTCTGAATATAATGCTTTAAAGCTGGAGATCAACTACAAAAAGAAGGTGAGAAGAACCACAAATACATAGAGATTAAACAACATGCTACTGAAGAATAACTGGGTCAGAGAAGAAAAAAAGGAGAAATCAAGAGATACATAGAAATGAATGATAATGATAGTACAACATATTAGAACTTTTGGGACATGGCAAAAGCAGTCATAAGGGGAAAGTTTATATCATTACAGGCCTATCTCCAAAAACAAGAAAGAGCCCAAATAAAAGACCTAATGCTTCATCTTTAAAAATTTAGAAAAAGAAGAACAAATGAAGCCTAAAGTCAGCAAAAAGGAAAGAAATAATCAACATTAGAGCAGAATTAAATAAAATTGAAAACAATAGCAACAAAAATTATAGATAAAAATAAATGCAACAAAGAGCTAGTTCTTTCAGAAGGTTAATCAAATTGACAAATCCCTGGTTAGACTCACTAAAGAAAAAAGAGAAAGGACAAAAATAAACAAAATCAGGGATGAAAGAGGGGAAATTACAACAGACACCACAGAAATACAAAGGAAATACTATGAAAAAATATGTAACACCAAATTTAATAACCTAGAAGAAATGGACCAGTATATAGAAAAATACAACCTTCCAAGGCTGAATCAAGAAGAACTGGAAAATCTAAATAGACTCATTAGCAGTATGGAAATGGAAACAATCATCAAAAACATACCAAAAAAGTCCAGGACCAGATGGCTTCACCAATGAATTCACCCAAACATTCAAAAGATTTAATACCTATTCTCCTCAAACTCTTCCAAAAAATCAAAAAATCAAAGAGAAGGCAATATTTCCCAACTCATTTTATGAGGCCAATTTTAGCCTGATATCAAAACCTGGTAAAGAAAACACACAAAAAAGAAAACTAAAGACTGATATCTCTCATGAACACAGATGCAAAAATCCTAAATGAGATACTCGTGAACCAAATAAAGCAACTTATTAAAAAGATTATACACAACAACCAAGTGGTCTTCATCTCATGGGCACAGGGATAGTTCAACATACACAAATTGATTAATGTGATACAGCACATAAACAACTTAAAAAATAAGAATCATATGATCATATCAATAGATGCAGAAAAATAGCCTTCAACAAGATACAGCATCCATTTATGATGAAGACGCTTAACAAAATCAGTATAGAAGAAAAGTACCTTAACATAATAAAGGCTATATATGACAAACCCTCAGCCAAAACTTTACTGAATAGTGAAAAACCAAAAACCTTCCCTCTAAGATCAGGAAGAAAGCAAGGCTGTCCACTGTTGCCACTGTTATTCATTATAACATTATTGGTCCTAGGGAGTGCAATCAGGCAAAATAAAGATATAAAAGGCATCCAAAGAGAAAACAGAGAAGTCAAATGTCACTATTTGCAGATGACATGATTCTCTACATAGAAAACCCTAAAGACTCCACAAGAACACTACTAGAAACAATAAGCAAATACAGTAAAGTTTCTGGATACAAAATCAATGTTCAAAAATTTATAGCATCCCTATACTCTAATAATGAAATGTCAGAAAAAGAAGTAAAAAATAATAATTCCTTTCGCAATTGCAATAAAAAGAATAAAATATCTAGGAATAAATCTAATGAAACATGTGAAGTACCTATATAATAAAAACTATAAGACCCTATGAAAAGAAATCGAAGAAGATACAAAGAAATGGAAAGATATTCCATCTTCTTGGATCGGAGAATCAACATAGTTAAAAATGACGTTATTACCTAAAGCTTTATACAGATTTAATACAATCCCCATAAAAATCCCATCAGCATTTAAAAAAAATAGAACCAAAAAATCATCAGATTTGCATGGAAGCACAAAACACCCCGAATTGCCAAAGCCATCCTGAGAATAAAGAATGAGACATCACTCTGCCTGACTTCAAATTATTCTACAAAGTGACAGTAATCAAAACAGCATGGTATTGGCAAAATAACATACTCAAGAGCAATGGAACAGAAGCGAGAGTCCAGAAATAAATCCGTGTTTATATTGACAAATAGTTTTCAACAAAAAAGCCAAAAACATATAGTGAGAGAGAAAAGCCTCTTTAATAAATGGTGCTGCAAAAATTGGAAAGCCACCTGCAAAACAATGAAACTAGACTGTTGTCTATCACCACACACCAAAATTCACTCAAAACAGATTAAGGACCTGAATATAAGACCTGAAACAATAAAATTCATAGAAGAAAATATAGGAACCACACTCAGGGACCTTGGACTTAAAGAGGATTTTGTGAATTTGACCTCAAAGACAAGGGAAGTAAAAGCAAAAATAAATAGATGGGACTACTTCAAACTAAAAAGATGCTGCACAGCAAAAGAAACTGTCAATAAGGTAAAGAGGCAACCATCTGAATGAAAAAATATATTTGCAAGCAATGCCTCTGATAAAGGCCTAATATCCAAAATATACAAAGAACTCATACAACTCAATAAGAACAACAACAAAAAAATCCAATCAAAAAATGGATAGAAGACCTGAACAGACACTCCTCCCAAGAAGACATACAAATGGCCAACAAAGTATATGAAAAGATGCTCCACATCACTAGCTATTAGAGAAATTTAAATCAAAACCACAGTAAGATACCATCTCACAGCTGTTAGAATAGCTGTTATCAACATGACAAGTAATAATAAATGTTGGTGAGGATGTGGAGATAAACCCTCATACACTGCTTGTGAGACTGCAAATTGGTACAGCCCCTATAGAAAATAGTATGGAGGTTCCTCAAAAACTAAGCAATCCCTCTCCTGGGTATTTACCCCCAAAACTTGAAAACTCATATTCGAAAAGATACGAACTGATGTTCATAGCAGCATTATTCATGGTGGCCAGGATATGGAAGCAACCAAAGTGTGATAGCTGATTGGATAAAGAAGTTGTGGTACATATATACAATGGAATATTTCTCAGCCATAAGAAGAAATGAAATGCTGCCATTTGTGCCAATATGGATGGATCTCAAGATAATCATGCTAAGTTAAATTAGCCAGACAGAAAAAGTTGAAAACTATATGATATCACTTATATGTGGGATATAAACCTAAAAGCAACAAACAAACAGGACAAACAAACAGACTCATGGACATGCACAATAGACTAGTGGTTACCAGAGGGTAGTGGGGAGCGGGGAGGTAGATGGTATCAAAGGGGTCAAATATGAGGTGATAGAAAGAAATCTATGGGAAGCGAACACGATGTAAATATACATCACGATGTAAATATACATGCCTTACTATTAAAATGTACAGTTGAAACGTACCAGATTTCATTACCCAATGTCACCATAAAAATATAAATTTAAGAAACAAATAAATAAAACAAAATAAAGTAAGACAATCTCAAAGATTGTCTACAAAAATGTTCATTGTAGCATTCTTTAGAATTCTAAAAGACTGAATACAACTGGATCATGTGATGATGATAATAAGACAGCAATTATGAAATGCTCACTGTGCCTTAGCTCCATTTATCCCCACCACAAGCCCATGTGGTAAGTACTTTCCCTCATTTCATTTGGCTAAGAAGGAAACTAAAACTTCCTCATGTAACTTATGTAACTTTGAACTGGTTAAATATTATTTGCCATCACCATGTGACAGGATACAGTGCACCAATTAAAATCACAATTATGGACATTTTTATTTAATGTGGGAAAATATTAATCAATTGCAACTTTATTTTAAAAATGAAATCTAAACTTATTTTATATATATTTATATATAATATATCAAACATTTACCCCATTTTCCCAGCCCCCCAAATCCTCCTCCCCTCTGTCCTTCACCAAATTGTGCACTATATTTGTGAGTTTGTTTTTGATTAGTTTGTTCTTTTTGTTCCTTAGATTCTGCAAGGGATGATCTGTGGGTAATGAATTAACAAGTAAATTTTTATAAACCGCCCCCCCAATTTTTTTGTAAACCTAATATTTTCTGATTCTAAACTGTTAGATTAAATCGTAGTATTTAGATAAAGTTATAGTCAAATCTTATCAAACATTGCATGTATATAACAATTCTCAAAGCTCTAAGCCAAATGATACACCCTGAAAGTAGGCTTTGGTTTCTAGGGAATGTTCTTATCTTCCTCTATATATTCCTGTGTTATTTCTAATATATTTTAATTTATATTATTTTACTAAATTGTGGGAAAAAATACACAGCATACAATTTGCCATCTTAACCATTTCCCCCAACTTTATTGAAATATAATAATATGACTATCAGTTGCTTGTGTTTACATTGTACAATTCAATGAGTTTTTTTTCAATTATAGTTGGCATACAATAATATATCAACTTCAGTTATACAGCATATTGATCAGAGATCCACATAACTCACAAAGCAATCAGCCCACTAAATCTAGTACCTCTCTTCCCCTTACATATTTATTACAACATTATTAACCGTCTTCCCCATGCTACACTCTATATCTCCATGTCTATTCTGCAACTATCTA